>JAOWBB010006665.1:0-130865 GCA_028565995.1 Ricinus marginatus
AGCTTGTCCCAAGCCTGTCCGACTTAGTCCTGGTCCAGTCCAGCTTGTCCCGGTCCTGTCCGACTTAGTCCTGGTCCAGTCCAGCTTGTCCCGGTCCTGTCCGACTAAACAAAGAAAATGATAACATTTCTGTAGGCAATAATAACAATTATAAACAGAAATTACTAATAATAAGATATCATTCATAAAGAAAAATTATAAGTCAATATAACTTTAATTTATAATTTTAATGTAATACAACAACTGGTATAAAATTTTATACCAGGAATAGATTTGGTCAAATCATGCCAACTGGAATAGACATCACCACTCCAATGTCCACCGTAACTGCCTGTGCCGGGAAAAGATGATCTTGTCAATGTGAAAACTCGTTTTCCGATTATTTCTTTTAAGGCTCTGAAAACATAATTTGAATTTAATTATGTATGACGGTTACTGCTGAAATCTTATATTTTGAAATTTAACTACTTATATAAAGAAAGAATGAAAATCAAGTTGACTCTATATTTTGATTTCTTCATATTTATTAAGAAAATATCAAAAAGACTTGCTTTCTCCATCCTGATTAACAATCTATTATATGAATTTTAAATTACTTATAAGTCATGTCGTGTTCGCTGATGCCGTATAAATTGTGCACGTCATAATGAATTCCGAAATGCTGCCTGGCAGACATACATATTGTCTTTTGACGTAAATAACCACCATCGACACCGGGAAGATATGGCGGATTTTCCAATTCATTTTTTGGACAACCACTCAAACCACCATTTAAGAAATTAGATGGCTCATTCATATCCTGTAATGAATTGTTTCAGATTAAGATTGACGTGAATCTGCCAAAATCCACATCCTGCAATTATTCTTTACACTCACAATCCATAAACCATCGAAATCCATTAAGTTGTGAAGCTCTCGAATTTGTTTCGACCAATACTTGAATGTCTTCGGATTCGTGAAATCGGGAAAAGCGGTTGCGTTAGGATTCCAAACTTTTCCAATGAAAACTTCGTTATTATGATCTTTAACGAAGATATCCATAGCCATACCGTCATCGAATGGGGGATAACTGCCTTTCGGTTCCGATGCACTGACACCAGGATCGAGAATTGGCACGTAATGCATTCCGACAGAGTGAATATCTCTTATCAGTTCAGGCAGTTTAGCGAAATTGTCTTGGTCGATGGTGAAATCGTTACGATTGGACATATAGTCGATATCATTCCACATGACATCCTGTATAAAATATTTATTATAAACATTGTACTGCAAGGCTTTCATCATCGCAATGACATTTAATCCAATCTTTCCACTTTTTATATGAACATTTCAATAAAATTATTGAAGCTTTGAATCATATTTTCATGCAAAATAATTTAAGACGTAAAGAAATTTCTTTAAAATATGATTTATTAGTAGAAAAACATATCTGCTTACAAAAGGTATTCCAGCATTCCTATTCCGTTCCCATATAGCTCTCGTTGCAGCTTCAGTGCCGTAGCCAAATCTTTAAAGAAAGTGACGTTTTAATAAATAATAAAATAAGACTGAAACATAAAACTTCAGATTGTAAATAAATTTTATAAACCTGCAAAGATGAAATCCCAAAGACCAATAAGGGGGCATAAAAGATCTTCCAATTAATTCCGTATATTGTCTTATAACATCACTTGGTGATGGACCAGTGAAAATGTAGAAGTCAAATATACCACCGATCGCTCTAAAGGTAATTGCTGGAAGCGGTTGAAGAATAACATCTAAAATGAAGGAAATTATACACGTATATTACATATACTTTTTCTCGATTTGATGTCTCAGAAAATTGCGGTTATTACCGATGGCATTGCTGTTATGAAGAAAAACTCCGTAGCTTTTACCAGTTGGCTGCATAACTAAATAAAATGGATGGCTACCGTAAAGATTAATCTAAAAAAATAAATAATTTTTTTTTATAAAAGAAGGAAACGATTCTTTTTACGATGAACTCTGCCTTGACTCACATTTTCTGCTGGGGGAGCATCATGTGCAAACAAAGTGTATCTCTTCCAGTCAATATCAAGCCAAAATGTTGTCCTATGTTCTCCCAATCCGTAGATTTCACCTTCAAACTCAGAACTTATTTGTAGAAATTGATCAGAAAATATAAAACCACCAACACCTTGACTGTTAAATCTGAAAAAATAATTATGATAGGATTATTTTTTATAATTTTGGCAATGTAATGTGGTTTCATATTAAATGGAATTAAATGCCATTAAATTTAATAACTGATTTTATTTATATAACATTAAATAATTTAGTCAATTATCAGTGACTTACAGAACATCGCCATCATCACGAATTACTTTAAAACCAGTTTTCTGACCATCTATATCCACGTAATAAGATGCATTAAAATCCTTTAACATTACCTTCTTTATCTTTGGATATGGAGCTTCATATCTTTGTTTTTCAGCATCTGATATCTGAATGCCGTTAAAAATAACTAATAAATTTTAAACCGTATTATGATCTAGTTAATGTAACTACAATATTACTACATTATCAATTACATTAGATACTGTAACGTATATATTTATATCTTACCTTGATCCGAACTCTGTTCGCTGTTTGATACTGAACATCAACTTTTAAAATTTCAATATCTCTCGGATAAGAAGATGAATATATTCTTTTAAGGAATGCTTTCTGACCATTTTCTGTTTTTGTATGATTAATTAATTGATAGCCTCTATAATTTTTCGGATAAAAACACCACGGTACTTTATAAAACATTGTCGATTCCCAACAGCAGCCCCTTGCTTCGCACCTTTCCTTTGTAGCTCCATGCTCAGGATAGCAATCAAACTTTCCATTATCATCGATTTTGGTACAAAACAATACTTCTTCAGATGAAGATGAGCAAGACAATCCAAAGAGCAAGATTGTCAGGAATGATACGACACGACAATATATCTTACACGTGAACATCTGAAATATTTGATTGGCCTTACTTTGGGATGACATAATGAATCTAAATACTATTTCATTAATTTATATTTAATGTTTAGTATGAAATAATAAAGAAAACATATAAATTCAATTGAAGTTTTTCTATTATTTTCCTTATTATGTCTTTATAGATCTTCAAATTAATTAGTTCATGAATTAAAAAAAATTAATATTTAAATTTAACAATCATAAAACTCAAATTTCATATCAATATGTCATTTCATGATTCTTCTTTTTCTAAGCTAAACCCAATTAATAACAAAAATAATGAAAAAAATTTTTTTTCGAATATTTTCATCAGTTTCTTTATTAGACAATACGAGATAATTAATAATTGTTAGTCATGTAAATGACTTTTCAAATTGACTATCAGAAAATAATAATTTTTATATTCTTGAATAAAATAGATATTGTACCTTAATACTTATTAAGTAATATAAATTCATGTTTAAAAGACAGCCTACATTATTAGCTCAAAATCTGGTTCTTATTCAAAATGTGAGTTTTCACGTTAATTTTTACTATAAATTCATGTAAAATATAATACTAGGAAATTTCTTATGTAGCTATGATATAATATTATTCATTTATAAAATTATTTATATATATATATTATAATTCATTTATAAAAATTATTCTTACCTAATGTATTAAAATTTCTCAAATCTTACGATTATTGACAATCCAAATATAACAGCATATCGAATGAACGGTTATCTTAGTGATTTCAATATTTATTTTTGTTATTAGTATATCGAAATTGTGAACAATGAAATTATCTGTAATATTTCTTTTTCATTATAAACAGCGGGTAATATTACGGAATTCTGTGTACTTTCATAAATTTTCGAACTTATATTGATTCATGAAACTGTTTGAAAATGTAAATTTTATTTATTACAAGTTTTAATTAAATATAAATTTATTTTGATCAAGTTAGCACAAGTAAAATTTCGTTCTCCCTCATGATGGCAATGTCATGAACAATTAAGGTCAATCTTCATCAGTAACTAGATGAAAGTTTATTTGCCAATTCGCTTAAATTATTATTTTAATGATTTATTTGTATCAATTCAGAAGTCATTCGATGACTTACTTCTAATCGGATTATTGCATATAGTTCTTCATCGTCTTAATGCTCAACAAAATATGCTTTGTAGCAATATCTTTCTCATATTTGCGTTCATACGGTACAAACATTTACATTCGTATTTTATAGAAAATTACTTTGTTGGGGTAATTACTTTTTTGGATTCCAGAAATATGACAATTTTTTCATTTCCGTATCACAGAAAATGAAAAATATTCGGTTATAAACACTGAAATTTTTCTTAAGTTTCGCGATTTTGCTATTCATTCACAGCAATGGAATTTCTTTTAACATTTCGCGTACAGGGTCCTTACAAAGAAATTGTCATATCCAAACCGTCGGATGAAAACGATGTTAATTACAACATTTTAAATCATTTTGTTCTTCTATCAAGTTATCCAGCTTGGATAATATTCCAATACGTCTGCATAATTTTCAGATATATGATTACAATATTTACAATATCCTTTTTAAATGAGGAAACATTTGGTTTATATGACATACTCAATATTATGTTCGATTTAATTTATTTCATTGACACCATTTCCGCTTCTCTTCTATGGTAAGTTTTTTCAAAAAAAATTTATTTGCAATTTGTATATGTGAATTAATAATCCCTGCGAAATAATCCTACAATAAATTTCACAATAACGATTATATCTTATAAACGTTAAAGTGTGACAAATAAGGTTTAAAAATTTGTGAAGTACCCAAGAAAAAGTATTTTTTTCATGCCACGTTATTTAATTTTTATGAATGCTCGCGCTTTAGGATGGTTTGGACAAATAAAAGCATCATTTTTTCACTTAAAACATCGGCACTTGCCAGAATTTTATGGAAGAATAAAAGCTGCAAACCAAGACCCGTTTACCTGATAGTTTTGGATTTCATAAGCCTCCTTCCTCTGGAGTTCCTGAGGTTCATGATGGAACATGACGATTGGTCGCACACACTCGTCCATTGCCTGCCAGTTTTGCGAATCTACAGGATATTCTTCATATATCGTAATTATATTAAGGTTTAATAGACGAGATCGTATCCTCTGGTTATTTCTATCACTATTATTTTTTGGCTTTTTTTTATTTTCAGTGGATTCGGGATTTATTTCATTAAGCTCCAGTGTCTGGGAAGTATTGTTTAAATTTGTTCTCACTACACTAACAATCACCCATACAATGACCTGCATATGGTATAGTGTAAGGATTTTTTCTGCATTATATCTGTATAATAATATTGTACAATATGAGATATAGATTTTATTATATTCATATTTAGTTTTAATTTCAAAATTTTCATTTGGAACGAATTTTATTTTATCATGTAGTTGCAAGACCGGGATCAAGGAACTTCATTATATGCGATACAAGGTACCATAGACTTCGATTTTGAAAACCCCTTAGATTGCTATTTGACAACCTTCTACTTCGTTCAGACAACTTTTACAAATATTGGGTAAGTAACTCACGGTTAACACTGTAAATCCGTATTTTCACTTTTCATTATGTGTAAAGATATGTTTTTTGTAATGCTCTCCATTAAAATGTTAAGCCAATTTGCGGAAACTAACAAAATAATAAAATTATTTCCGTTCTGCATCATGTAACAGATTTAATACTAAATGGAATTTAAAATAAATTTTTCTTTTAATGTCATTTAATTTAAAAAATTTATAAATGAAATCATTTTCAGATTTGGTGATATAGCTCCAAAAACTGACGTCGAAAGGATAGCATCATTGTTGATTGCATTGCTTGGTTCTGTTGTAATAAATGGATATTTAATAGGAGCACTAAGTTCAGTTTTATTAGAGCAAGCTCGCAGGCTAACTAACCTTCGATTACGATTATCGTTAATACAGTCTGAATTGGTATCTAAAATTTTTTAATATTCTTCAGCTAATTTTCCACTAAAAAGATAGAAGTACTTTCCTCTGCCCCGTACATAAAGTATAGCCTCTTGAATGTTTCTTCTTGATGTTAAAGGGATCACTTGCTAAGTTTAATTCTGAAAAAGCCTATTAACAAAGGTTATGTATTTTTTTTATAATAATAAAATTCCATTTTTTTTGATCCGAACCATTGATCTTGAAATTCTTATACTGATAGGATTGTCCCACTCCTATGATTCAAATTAATTACAATCGACCCTCAGTACCATTTATTTTCATTCTGCAGAACCAGAGAAAGACGCCCATAACAGTCCAAAAAAAAATAATGAAATTTTACTACGCTCTATGGGTAACTAGAAGAGGTGCCGGCACCAAGATCGGTTTGCTGAAGGATTTACCACCTGCAATGATAACTCGGGTGTTCTTCGATATATTTTCTAATGCCCTAGATTCTGTAAGTCCGACATTGAATTGCATTTACGTTAATAAATATTTGAATCAAGTCTGCACAATATTCGAAATTGGTTCTTCGCTTTGCAGTCCCTGCTCTTCAGATCGTGTAATGAATATAGCAAGAGAGCTATTTGCCGAGTGATGTCGGTTCATCTCTACATGGCTGGAGATGTCATACTGAAAAGAAGTCAAATGAATAGTAAAATGTTTTACATACGAAAGGGAACAATTCAGGTTCGTCTGCAAAACATTACAGCCTCACGTTAATTGGTTTAAAAATTTGCCAGACTTTTTTTTTTTTAAGATTCATCTTTCAACGTTAACTAGATAATGTCGTATCAAGATGATGAAACGGAAATAATGACTTTTGGGGCAGGAACTGTTTTCGGACAGTGCTCTCTTTTGTTGAGTCTACCTTCTAGAAGTGAAGTTCATGCTGCGACATTTTGCGAAATCCACACTCTTAGCAGGAAAAAATTATTTCACACCCTCTTCAACTATCCAGACGCGAAGGAGATCATATTGAATGTTCATAAGGTAAAAATTCTACCGATAGCCATATCTTGGATTAATTTTCCAAGTGATCTAATTTCTAACTATATAAAAATAAAATTTAAAGAGCAAAATTTACATTTCATTATTATAAAATAAAATAAATAAAAATATTAAAAGTTTATATATTCATAATTCAAATATGTTAATGAAACGATTTATGTTAATATAATCTTTTAAATTATTTTATATATTTTTCTGTTTCAGAATTTAATATTAAATATGCTGGCTGATAAATACGACACTGAGTAAATTTTAATTTTATAATTATATATTAATATTAGCATCATATTTTGCTTATGATTATGAGATTCTCATTCAAATTTTCCTTTAGTTATTGTATAGTATTCGATTTCTTTTCAGGAATTCAAATAAAGAAACATCAATAAAACCTAGTAATATCCTCAACATTAATTCTTTCTATAAAGAACCACTAGAAACGACAAAACTAGGCCGTGACGATGTTTGTATTATTACCACGTTTCCATATATATTTATGCCAGATACAATTTTCCTTAAAGCATGGAACATTCTTCAGGGAATCATTATTGTGGTGAGGAAATAATATATGAATGTTCAAAAATAAAATAGCCCGGATTTATATAATACAGCTTATTTGTGAAAAATTTTTAAGTATATTTAAAAGTTTTATGTTTTAATTTAATTCAGATTATTTTCATCTATTACCCTTATTGCGCTGCATTTACTAGGAAATATCCTGCAAATGTGGAATATTTGATATTATTAATGGATTTAACGTATTATTTTGACATATATCTTACATTTTTTACTGCCGTTAATAAAGAAAACAGTAAGTTTGTCTTAATATTTATTAATTTATTTATATATATATATATATCAATATTTATCGTAATATTTAATTAAGTAATTTAAACTTTAAAATTAATTTACTCGTTTTTCCAACAGTATTATGTCTTAAATCTCATTTTTCAGTTTTGTTATCCACTGGACGTCAAATAGTGAAAGAACGTTTAACTCACATATCTATTTATCTCGATATTTTTGCATCTCTGCCACTTCATTATCTAATTCCGAATGAAGACCGAACCAAACCGGTAGTGTTATGTATTCGATGTATTAAAATATATAAGGTAATTTCAGTTGCATATTTTGCTTTGGTCAAATATCCAAATCGTAATGATATAGGTACATTTTCTTCAGATTCCGTTGCTTTTTGGAAAAGCAGAATATACACTAAACAGGACTGTAATCAGTATAATTCGTCTAATTAAATATATTTTGTATGCCATCTTAGGATGTTATGCAATGGGAGCCATATATTATATGCAAGCATGCTATATGAAGTAAGCTTTTTGTTACATTACAATATAATATTCCGAACTTTACTATATATAACCGGTGAAAGAAACGTAATGAGATAAATTTATTCATAATATTATATACTAAGCTTAGTCTTCAAACCCCCATGTTCTATCCATATATGTGAGTAGCAGAATTACTCAATATAATGACGTTTTATGATATATTTTGTATAGAAATGTATATTTAAATTTTTTAGGGAATGCATTCCAAGCAGCTGGTATGCTCATCTTCCTGAAAATGGCTTCGGAGACTCCTCTGTTTTTATATCATTGTATTTTGCTGTTATGGTAAACTGAATATTAATTTGCTTTAGATAGCCAACTTTTTCTTTTGATATTAGGTACAGACAAAGGTGCTGTTTGAGATTTGTACTTTTAATTCATGTTTTATCAAATATTAAAAATGTACTTATTAAGTTAATTAATAAGGAAAAATTATATTTCAATGCTTTCAGATGATTTCAGGTGTTGGCTACGGTGATGTATCTGTAAATAATGTATCAGATATGATTTGGGTGACAAGTTTCTTTTTTCCGGCTTTTCTTTTATCTTGTTATTTAATATCAGAATATTCTGCTCATCTTTCTCTCGCTCGAGAAATAAGGTGCACATATAAAATTTTTTTTAACAAAATATGTACTAAGAATCTAAATATTATATTCTTTCAATTTTAAATTTAAGATTAATTAGAAGCTTGTGAATTTTAGATCGAACTTTACTGAATTAGCGAACAGAGTCAACTCTTTCCTGATCAATAGTAAAATGCTCCCAAGCGAAAGAATTAGGGTGAGGCAATACCTAAATCTGCAATGGGAAAAAAACATGGTAAATTATTAAATTTAGCTGTATAGTTTTTAAATATAAAGAATCCAAATAAAGGAGTTTTGTAAAATTAACAAAATAGAGTCTAATCATCAATTGGAAATCATAAACACAGTGGTCTCTTTCTTCTCAACCTATGTTTAAATGTTTGCAGATATCAGACTTTTTTAATTTAAGATTTTTTTATTGGCATACGAAGACGTTATATTTATTAGCCTGATTATTTTTATAATTGAAAGCAAGTTTAAAATTTAGCTTTCTACTTTCTTCAATAAGAACTTTAATTCTTTCTTTGATTTTATTATAAAAACGTAAAATTTATTTTATCACTCTCTTTTAGGGCTATGAATTCGTTTACAATCATGATCTCTTTTACGATACCCCTCCTCATTTATATGATGAAATTAAACTTCAGTCTCGATCTAAAGGCCTAATGGAGATGGAATTATTCAAGGGATTGGGAGAAAATGTAATCGGTTCAATATTGAAACATTGTTTTAGAATAACTCTTCCTCCGCATGAAGTGGTGCTTTATGCTGGTGAAATGCGGACCACTCTGCTGATACTTGAAGAGGGATATTGCGAGGTATTATTTGGTTGTAAAATAAAAGTTTACATGCATTTAAATAGTGAACTTTTTAAGCTGCTAAATACTTATCTTAAGGTTACTTACGGAAGAGAAATTTCCTTAAAGAAAATCATTGGTCCAGGAGAAAACATAAGCACAGTGGAACTTTTTTTAGGTTAAGTAATCCATCTTGGATATTTTCACCATAGTATTTTCCTTCGCGGATGGTTTTATAATTGCTTTCTTTTATTTCCCAGGATTAACTGCTATGTATCACGTAAGAACATTGACGCACTGTATATTCATGAAAGTGTTGAAAAATGACATTCATCGATCTTTTGTATTAAATCCAATTATGGGCAGAGAACTGGAAATGGCCATTCATGATTTTAAACAATTGCCGGCATGTCAATAGTTACCTTCTTGTATTTAGTATTGTTTGCCCAATGGTGATTTAGTTGATATTAATTAGTAAACCAAAAATTGATGTAACGCTCTCCAAAAAATTTCCAGAGCAAAAAAGAATGCCTGTTTTTTTTTAAAATTCTTATTTCGAATTCAATTTTTTAAATGTTATATACTTATTACATATCATATTATATATTGACCATATATCGAAATATATTATTTCATTCATAATTATGAAATTATATTGAAATATAATTCCAAATTACCAAGTTTAGTTTATTTGTGATGTTTTACACATTATAGATAGCAAAGAATTTTCGAAAGAAGCGACCAGTTCGTCTTCATTTGTCAGTAAGACCTCCTATGCCGCAATCTATTTTCCGATTCCGATATTATCATAAGGAGAGCGGCAACAGCCAGCTTAGGGATCCATATTTGAAACTGGGAATATGCCAGTGTATTAGGTAATGAAAAATTTTTATTGATATATATGATATAATTTTAAACTTATAAATATTTAACAAATCAAAAAAAAAATCTGATGTTTTTTTTATAATGATTAATAGCCAACGTATAAAAACTGTCTTCTCGTATGTTTTCAGATATTTTTTGAAAAATGTAACGATTTTACCTTATGGAAAATTGATTAAAAGATGGGAAATAATACGCTGCTTATTTGCTTTCCTCTCCGCAATTCTTTTCCCATGTCTTCCATATATAGAACTGGAAGTGCCAGCGTTATATTACATAGGATGGATTTTGGACGCAACAGCTTGGATTGATCTGTACGTCAGTAACTTTAATTTCTTACACAAAACAAAATATCCTACATCTCACCGTTAAACATCTTTTAGTAATTAATACATATGGATATTATATATTTCAGATATTTTAGACTGCATGTGTGCTATTACAATCGCCGAAACATTCTGGTCTCTCATCCATTGTGGACTTGCGGTCACTACATAAAAGGTGGTTTTGCACTAGATTTTCTGTTTTGTTTTCCGTTTGACAGAATTTTGCATAGAAAAGTTTATGATTCAAACGATGAAACAAAGTATGTTTTTTCTGATATTTTGCTTAAATTGCTTTTATAAATAATATTTACAATTAATTCATTTTTTATGTTATTTTATCCTAGTGCTTCAGATACATCAATTGATATATTGCGGTTGCTCAGAGTAGGTCAGGTACATCGCATCCCGGCTACACTCATGAGATTGGGCAATGATTTCTTGTCCACACCAAGTCTCACTTTGTAAGTATATGTCTTTTTTTCTTAATTGTAAAATCCCTATTGCATCCATATTTAAAAATGTTTCAATTATAGGATTATAATTATGTATTCTGGTTTTACTATGGTTTTAATAAACCTATTAACCAGTATATTGTTCCTCAGTTCATGCAACTACAAAATTACAAAAGATGGAAATTATCGCATATTTTTTAGAAGCGAAAATATTCAGAATCATATAATGAAATACTTAGAAAAATGTAAGTCTTATAAATGAAATGAAAAATTCTGGTTTTAAATACGAAATGTTACATAAGATATGGATTTACTTTAAGAAGTTAAAATTTAATAAAATCTTTTTTTAAAACTAAGGTATATAAAAGTGCCGAGTACGAACAAAATAGTAAAATAAAATATACTTTTATTAACAGTTAGCTTTTCAACACAACCAACTCGGGTGTTTTTATTAAACTTTTATTGGATGGGAATGACATCATTTTCAATTGGCTTTGGTGATGTTTCGGCTACCACGAAGGAGCTTATGATATTTGTCATTCTGGTCATCCTACTAAGCAAGTGATACAAGTATTTTAATTAATATATCATATTACGTTTCAATAATACATTAAGATTTTTTTTGCATCAAAAATTATTTTGCTTTTAGTCATTATTTAATTTTTAGTTCCATACATTCAAATTTTTATTAATCTAAAATTTAAATTTAAAAATGAATTTAATCTTTGTTTAAAACCAAAAAGATTAATTTAAATTGCATTTAGGTTGAAAGGTAACAAAAATATATACATTCTGTTTAAATTTTCTCGAATTGTAATTCAACAATTTTTAATATCTTAACAAAAATATTATCGTAGATTTATAAAATCATCATTCCAAAAGAAAATATCAATCAATTATTTTTAAAAGCAACTTTTTTTTTCAGCATTTTTTTTTTTCAACTACATGACAATTGTTATAGCCTCTTTTTTATCATCTATTAACTTAAATTTGACTCTCTATCAGAAACGACTAAATTACTTAATCAGATTTTTAAGGTCTGAAAACATAGATCCATTACTTAAGCAGCATATCATCAACCATTTTGAATATGTGTGGAAGAAATCGAGAGGTATGCAGGTTCGTAGATAAAAATAATATTTTCGGTGTGGAATCAAAATTATAACAAATATGAATTTAAAAAGAAAAAAAATTTAGAGACTAATTCTCTTCAGGGTGATGCTGTATTTACCAATTTCAATTTAGCTCTCAAACATGATGTTATGCTATATCTTTATGAAGAAACCTTAAGAGGCGTAAGTGGATGTCAGCAATTGTTTGATGACGTTAAAGAAATTGTGGTGAAAAACAAAATCTTTTATAATAATAGGTGAAGGCTTTTAGAGATCTTGATCCATTATTTTTCCGGATTCTCAGCAGCCGTTTGAAAGAAATATATTTTCAATCGGGGGCATCTGTTTACAAACGAGGTGATATAATAGCTCACATTTACATAATACATCAAGGTGAAGTTACTTTGGTTGGCAGAATGGAAGATCAAACTGCGTTTCTCGGGCGCTCATCGTATGTATTGATTCCATATTTATGCTTATTTACTTATTCATAATTATTTATATTATACCAAAATTATCCTGACATGATTTTTACAGAATTTATCTCCTCTTTTGCAGAATATTTGGACACTTCGAAATTAGCGACAGAGCGATTTCTTCCATGTCCGCCGTGGCAACAAAAAACCTTCATATTTTACAGATCTCCACAGTCGAGCTTTATCAGTTGTTGGAAAACATTAATGCTAAAATAAAAGACGAAGACGGCAAGAACTATGATAACAGCTACTACAAAGAACAAATGACAATTCTTTCTATGCCTTCCGACGAAGAAGATGAGTTCGAAAATGACAACAAAATGAAGACGTCAGTAAATGGTCAAATACGATCTTTAAACGAAATCAGCATTTTGTCTTATCTTGAGCTTTACCATTTCATTTGCATACACATTATAAGTTTTTATCTTATATTTTTCTGTTTTGTAGAGACATTCTACGTTCAAAAAGAACCTGGTTCCTTCAAACTTCATACAAATTTTCTAAATGTATTCATATTACTTACCTGATAACGGCATTCATATCAATAAATTTAGTGAGTTATCACATGGCTTTCCAAATGAATCATGTGTTTATCGTAACACTGAGCATTCCAATTGAATTACTCTATTTGTTAAAAGTAAGGAATTAAACGAATTAGTAAAAGTGAAAATACGAAATTTATTGCAAACAAGAAATTATTCGGAACGTTACAGAATTTAATAATGATTCATTACAGATTTATATAGGATTTAACACTGGCTATGTAGATGACTCCGGAGAATTTGTTGGAGACATAAAAGCTATACGTGCTAGGTAAGAAAAAAACACGCTTCTAATACCACATAAGTAAACTTCTAGTAAATTTCGTAATTTCGTCTTCAGAAATTTCAATTTTCTGCGTTGAATTGCTTTTAATTCAATAAAATATATATAGCATTATGATAAAAATAATTAATAATTAAAATTTGTGTATAATATTATTGTAATATAAATTATTTCGTCTATTGTATTTTTTTACATTACATTTTAATAGTTTTGATGTAAATGTATACACATAAACTTAATACGGCCAGAATATTTGATCATACAAGTGTAAAATGTGATAAAGTATAATAAAAGAAAAAATTTAAATCAAATAAAATTATCTATGTCATAGAATATATGATTTGCGAGTTGAATTGAACAAAGCATTCTTCCAATACTCACTTTTATTTTGATAGATTAGAATGAAGGGAAACAATAATTCACAGGTTGGCAACACATTTAAAAGTTCAAAAAGTAAATTTAGTTCATTTAACATAGTTGAGAAATTTAATTAAAACTATTAGTGATAAATATTTAAATGAGGAATGTGAAAATTAAAAAAAAATATTTTAGGTATCTGAGACTGACAGGTTTTTATAGAGATTTTTTCACTCTAATTCCTTTTGAGCTGTTAGCGCTATTTGCACAACCAAAAGATCAGATTTTTGTTGCAACAGCACTTAGAATGACTAAAATCCTACGAATTGTAAGTATTGTTTCACTTTATTTTTGAATGATTCAATATAATTCAAAATTTGTTACCTTTTTCAAAAGTCAAATAAATAATGAGTATTTTCAAAGACACCAGCAATAATTTCTCTAGTTAGAGAGATAATTCATATTTTAAAATGAACTGAATTTGGAATTCAAGTTAATATTCCACTGAAAGTAATACTATTTTAAATTTATAATAAATAAAAATAATCAATCTATTACAAAAAAATGAAACCTTAAATAAATAGCATGTAATACTTAAAAAATAAATTTCTTGATTCACAGGGTCAAAATTATTAGTTAAAAAGGAAATATTATTTCTTTTTATTTCTTAGTATGAAATATGGTTTTTCTTCAATTCTAAAGCTGATACACTTAACGTTAAAGTCCTTCTTCTTAAGTTAATTTCTGTGGGCCTTGCAATGGCTATAATCTATCATCAATTTACTTGCATCTGGTTTATGGTTATATGTCCTCGTGCAGAATGTCCGGATTCCTTAACATTTAACAATATGATGAAAGATGGTAATTCATCGTCATCCTTTTGTAGAATTTAAATAAATCTACAATTTTTTATAATTATATTTTAATTCGTTTCGTTCAAGCAAAATGTAATTACATTTATCTCTGCTGTTTATACTTCGTTAATTTGATTATGACCAGCACAAGCTATGGAGATATAACGCCCAAAACCATTTCTGAAATTATATGTGTCCTTTGCTTAGCGTTCATAGCACGAATTTACGCCGCCATTTTTATTGGTCAAATGGTATCTACCGTCCAGAAATCTGTATATGCCAGAACTAAATATGCCTTTGAAACTGAAACTTTAAAGGTAACTATAATATTTAATTTAAAATAAATAAAAAGAGAAAACGATCTAAAAGTCACTTGCAGAAAATTCAGTAGCACTAAAGTTAGAATTGTAAAATTTATGGCCCGTTTATTAATTAGGAGGAAATAATTAAATTTTATAAAAAGTAAATTATATATTTTCTTGACGCTAATAATTAATTTCAGGGTTATTTAACCGCCAATGATGTATCTGCGAGCGTGAAAAATACTGTTCTAAATTACTGCAATGATTTATGGAAAAGTGAAAAAGGCTACCAAATACCAGAGTTGTTGATAAATGCTCCCAATTATTTAATATCAGAAATAAAATTAGCTGCTTACGGATCGCATATTAATGATGTAATTTTCCAAATATGAAATTCATAACGTTTAATAAATTAAAAATATGATCATAAATTGGTTTTTCAAGCATTGTTATCTTACAGAATCCAATATTCCGAAAATGTGACAGTGGTTTCAAGAAACAACTGATTAACGAACTTAAAAGAATGGTTTATTTCCCTGGAAATATAATCGTTTACGAAGGCGAGGTTACACAGTTTTATATTGCAAAAACTTTATTAGATTTTTGTCCAATATCCTATAGAAGTGAAAACATTTCATTCAATTACTTAATTAACTTTATTTACTTAAAGGTTAACGGTACGGCCTATTTTGTTCATTCCGGACAAGTAGGATTCAAAGTACATCAAAAAGCAAGAGATGTCCACTTAAATTTGGTGCATAATTTTTTCGGTTTGGTAAGTTTTCTAAAATTTTATCATTATAATAGAAAAAAAAATTAAATTGTAGTCCAAAAATTCAAAAAATATTTTTCAAAGGCTGAAAATTTTATAAAAAATAATTAAGGAACGTCCAAATTAAAATTTAACATAAATTAGGCTAAAAAAATTTAAAAATTCATAAAAAGAAATTTTCAGTAGAAGAAAAAAATTTTCTTAACAAAATATTCTACAATTATTTCTTTAAACATTTTGACAATAATTTAATGAAAAATTTGTTTCATAAACAAATTATTTCTCTTTACATGTTTTAGTAAAGGAATTAATAACATTTTATTTAATTATTCTAAAGTTTTTTAGAAAGTCATAGTCTAAACATAATGTATATTAACTTATAGGCCCAGGGCATTCATAGAAGGCTACCTCACTCATACACATATTTTGCCAGAAGCAGTTGCATTATTTTAGCTCTCTCAATTGAAAACTGGGAATACTTAAAAGAATTTTATCCCTACGATGTTTTACAGCTTTATAAAGAAATAGAAGAACTAGATGAAAGAAAGGACAATATTTAAGATTTTACATTTCTTAAAGTAAATAAAACTTATAATTTTTACATATATTTTCACCAAATAAATCGTTGTAATGCATTTGGTTCTGATGCCCAAACGAATGGTCTATTCAAAAATAAATACAACATAAATATATTTATAACTATGAAATACAAGAATTCAAACCAAACAATGAAGTTCTGCCGAAAATGAAGACGACACATTATAAATGGAATGATGAAGTATCGTAGTTCGAAGAGATACTGAAAACTCAAATTGAGGAAAATGCACAGCATTAAAATCATCTAAATGAAAAAAAATATTAAGATTAACGTTACTTTGATTAGATGTTTTTGATTCTAAGAAAATTACAAATAACGAAATATGTTTTAGACAAAATTTAAGTTAAGAAATTCTAACATATCAATTATGTCTAAAATAAAATATCATTTTAATTCACTTCAGTAATTACAATAAGATGAGGCTTAATATTGTTTAGTATACCATCTGACATAGAAATCTTTTCTTTCATTAAATGAATCCTAAGAAAAAAATTCTAACATGCACTGACCTTAAACATGAAACGATAATTTTTTAATAAGTCGAATAAAACTACAGCGGCTATACCATAAGTTGGAATAATAAGGCGCCTTATAACGTCATGTCCAAATATTTTCTTCCAAATATAAAATGATAGATGTCTATTATCTGCTAAAAGATAAGGATGCTCCAGTTTATTCATTTCACTCAAAATTGCAGCAATAAATGTTAGAATTGCCAAAAAATATATATTTATTGGAAATTTCTTCTTAGATAAAATCTAAAAAAAATTAATTCATTTATATATACAAATAAATAAATTTAATTGAAATAATCAAAGAAACAAAATCAAAATTGTGATACTAGAATAAATTATGATTAAATCTCTAAAATACCTGGTTGGCAAAATATGGAAATCCAAAAAAACCGGCAAAGTTAAGAAAGTAGAGAGTCTGCATTGGATGTAATACAACTGCATGAGCATTTTTGTCACCCATTACAATGCTGCCATTTACAATTAAAAATAGAATAAATATAATACAAACTCCTATATACAAATATGTATTTTTCAATATATCATACACCAAGATATAAATGCTTTTTGATTTTTTTTTCCCTTTTTCTCTGTTCTTGAAATCAATGTACAATCTAAGTGATTTTAGCACTCCCTAAGGAGAAGAACAATTCTTATAATATTATAAGACACTAATGACACTGCATTATTATGAATGAAAATTATTTCAAGTAATTTTAATGAAAATGGAAAATGTTAATACAGCAAAATACTTTTCAAATTGTCAATAAAATATCACAAGCATCATTTTTTACTCACAATACTGAAATCAAAATCCTGAATTTTTTTGTTTTTTACATTTTTTGACAATACATTCCAGATATTATCGAGAATCAATAGACCAATCCAGATAATATTTGTTTGTCTGGTAATCACAGCACATACACCAAAGAATGTACCTTAAAAAAGGTTTAGATAAATTTTCATTAATTATTTGAATTCTGCAATCATAATTTATAATCATTTTTGACAAATCTTACCCAAAAAATTTGAAGATGGACTTGAAGTCAGATGTGTATAATATAATAATAAGGTAAATGCAGTACTCCAAACATCAGTATAGTACAGAAAAGTAAAAAAGTATAATGGGGGGAAAATAGTTATATTAAATGCAGACACTAAGTTCACTAACATTTTGTACATATATTTCTGAAAAGAATTGAGAAAAATTACATTTAAATCAGGATAATAAAAATTAAGGAGCACAATAATAATGACATTTTTACTTACTGAATTAGGAATAGTATTCAGTTTAAACAATATTTTATAAATAGCCAAAAAGTTTATTATTGTTCCAAATATGTTAACAAATCTTAGTGAATAAACACTGCATATATTTTCTTTGAATATTTCTAATGGTTTTAAAAGCATGTAAGATATGAAATATAATCCTGGCAATGTTGTGATCTTTGGATCCCACTGAAATATAAAAAAAATTAATTAACATGAATGAATGTCAATACCTTAATGTGGTGAAGTTTTTGAATGAAAAAAAACTTGATATCTGTCTGGAAGTATTAAAATAAAAAACAAAAAGTTTAACATGGAATTTATAATAATTATTGATCTTGATTTACAATTAATTTTAACAAACAAAATGGTGGCTGTATTAAAAAATTTCATTGTAAAGTTATTCAGAATTAATAATAATAATCTAAAATTTATGTTTTATATCTTATTTCTTTAGTGTATAACTTTATAAATTATTTACAAATTAGTTTTAGTAATAAATGGACCCGGATATGTACAATTCATTACTTTACAATATTAAATAAAATGAAGAGCTATTTTACGTAGCTTTTCATAAAATGCTGAGAAATTTTCAAATAAAAATAAAAATTTTATAATTCTGGGAAAGAAACATATTTTTTTGAACTAAATATGAACATTTTAACAAATCCAAATTACAGAATTTAATAAGATATTAAATGAAATTAAGCAATCTTTAATATTTAGATATTAAAACTGAAAAGGAATAATTATTATTATTATTAACATCACCATTAATAATTGATAAAAAAATTAAAAAATTTTAAAATAAAGAGGAAATTAACCTAATATTTCCATATTACCTCATTCCAAATGTTTTCGCAATATAACTGAGCTTGCGGTATGTGAAATATTTCATCGATGTAAGGTAATGATTGAATTTCATAAACTTTATTAAATATTTTTAACGTCACAAAAGAGAGTATTATCAAGAAGATTATAACAGTGATGTACTCAAGACTATTTTTAACAAATTTTCGATTCATGATTCGATTAATATAACAAACTTTATAGCATGAATTATTTTTTTTACATGTCTACACTCTAATAGTAGAAATATGATAAGAGTGCCGAAAATAAATACATTTTTAGCGACGGCTGAAAAGTTTTGTAATTAACAGTTTAAAAATTATCTAACTTAAACAAGTTTCCCTTAAGTAGTTTGAAATACCTTTTCAGCCGACAGGATGCCAGAACCGGCACAATACATACAGTTGGATTCGATAATAAAGGGAAATTTGTCGTATAGAGGTAAATGTATTTAATATCAATCATCAGTACGAGTTGAATCATTAAACATTAAGGGTTGAAGGAGCTTAATAATTTTTTGATTTTTAATTTATCTTAGATTTTTATCTTTTCATCATGATTTGGGTACCTTTGGAGTCCAATCCAGACGTAAGTTCGTTTTTCAGTTCAATAATTTGTTTCAAATTTTTCATCTGAAAAAAGCCGTTCGCTGTGAAATGGAATTAAATAAAAATAAAATTTATAAAAATGCACCGAAAATAAAACATTTATGTTTCCAACAATTTAAAATGATAAGTCATTTCGGACTTCGCTAAATGGAATAGTTGAATGGAGAGATAGTTTACTGGACTTGGAAAAACAATGCCGGTTTTGACAATAATTAGAACTATAAAATTGAAATTTGTGATTCAATCTTTCTGACAGAGTCCTATAAATTATTTTTGGCATTTAAATCAATCATTAAAAAGGAAACCTTAAAGACAATTTTTAATTAAATTCTTTTTTGAACTATGTATCTACGAATTGTAGCCATACTATTTATCAATGCGAACAATTCCATGACAAACATACAACAAGAAATTGAAAAAATTTCAAGTTCTTGTTGTATGTTTGTTATATGAAAATATGAATTACCATTTAGCTGAATATTCTCTAAATCGCGGTATTTTAGAGATGTATTATAATTTTTTCGTGAATAAAAGGCTTGGAATTAATTTTCCATCAAAAAGTTATTTTTCAACTAATAAAATGCTTGTAATTACAAGACTATTATTAAAAACAATTTTTAAAATAATGAAAATTTCACATTCATATGTTTCTCTTGAAAATCACATGCTTTATAATTACTTGTTTAAGCATACATTTATTTCAGGTTATGAATCACTTTTTGCATGAATTGGGAGTTCCAAAAAAAATACAAGTAGTTGATGTGTATGGCTTAGATCCTGAAATGTTAGCAATTATTCCAAGTCCTACATTAGCTCTTCTTTTGCTTTTTCCCTGTGATGATAAGGTAAAAATTTAGTTTTTTTTTATAAACTTTTGAAAAAATACTTTTTTAAATTAATATTTACACTAATAAAATGTTGATTTTAGTATGAAGAACACAAGAATAAACAAGAGCAAGAAATAAAGGAAAAGGGACAAGTTGTATCCTCAAAATTATATTTTTTAAAACAGTATGTTCATAATGCTTGTGGAACTATTGCACTGATTCATAGCTTAGCAAATCTTGACAAGTAAGTGTTGGTGTTTCCTGTTTTGCAAGTATTAATTTAATAAATATTGCAATCTTATAATTCTTATATAATGTGCAGTGGATTAGTTATAATATGTAACAGCTAAATATTCTCATTTAATTTTTTTAGTCCTGTTAATTTTATAACGTCTAACTTAAATTACTTTTAGAATAATTATTTTTTCAACTTATCAGCATTTTTCACAGATAAAAAAAAAATAATAGTTTAAAATAAGCTTGCAATTTTGCTGAAAAATTTATCATTTTTATGAAATATAAAGAATTCTTTAAATGATTAAACTCCATGTAACACATAATGCTACATTTCAGTATTGAATTGGGAGATGGTCACTTAAAACAGTTCCTAAAAGATTCTCAAAATCTTTCACCTGAAGAGAGAGGGGAGCTTTTACAAAAATGTGAAGGAATAATTAACACTCATAAAGAGGTAGCCAATGCAGGGCAAACAGCAGTAAGTTAATATTTGTAATAGTTTGAAAAAAAATTTTTTACATATAAAATTTATTTCACATCATTCACATTAATTATCCAGCTAGAATTAATTGTGCTAAAATTTCTTTTTATTTATGTTAATACAACTTAATAGTAAAATATCTGCTTAAATTCAATTAGATACTAAGTGAATTCTCAAATTTGTTTCAGCCACCTGACATTCATGATCCAGTGCCCTATCATTTTGTTGCTTTTGTACATAAGGAAGGTTCACTATATGAACTAGATGGAAGAAAAGAATTTCCAATAAATCATGGAAAGTCTTCAGAAGAAACATTCTTACAAGATGCCGCCACAGTTTGTCGCAGTTATATGAGCCGAAATCCGGAGAATGTTAATTTTACTATTGTGGCCATAATTGCAGAATAAAGAGGGGCAAGATTAATATATAAAGACATTCAATATTTGAATTGTTGTTTTCAGTTTTCAAATAACTATTTTTATAAATGTGTTAACCAGAATTTTATTATTTTGCCTGAGAATGATTTTGCAAAAACGTGCTATAGTATTGACATTTTGTGTTCCTTAATATAAATACAGATAATGAAATAAGAAAGTTGTGGATCAAAAAAAAAGTATAACTCATTCAAAAATTATTTAAAATACATTCAAATTGTAATTCTTACTGTATTTTGGAATGTTTTGTTGAATTTAATTTTATTTAATATAAATAATTTCTGATTCATAATCACATCACTTTTTATACTATTTTATACTATTAAAAATTTCATAAAATTGATTTGAAAAATGCAGAAAAGGGAAAATAAATCTTGTTCTTAAAACATGAAAAGATTTAAAAAACGATGAATTTCCACTAAGAAAATATATTTTATTGTTTAAAATTAAGATTTTCTCAATAATAATAATAGTTTTCAATCAAACATTTTAATAAACATTCCAGTATATTGTGTCTAACTTTTCACAATGGAATCTGAAAAATTTTAAAGGAACATAATTTCAAAAATTTGTTGTTAAAAATCAAGTAAAATATACGCATACTATAAATGAATATGTACAAAACTTTTATATTCCACAAAAATGTTTAAATTTTAATAAACTGTTATGTGCAATTTTAGTTGAGATTTTTCATTTGTTGCAATAATTTTTCATTTATCGATAATTTTTTTGTGATCCACTTTAAATCAATAATTTATAATTTTTTGGATTAAATTTATTTTTAATATTGAATAAAGTGAAAAAGATTAAACGTTAGGAGAGAATTCAATGAAAAATTTAATAATTTATGCTTTAAATTGTAGTGATTCTCACATTGTTTCACAATTCTTCTTGAAACAATTATCTTCTAAAAATTTCTTCAATTGCGGAATTAAATTTTTTCTTCCGCCTTAATTAAATCTCAAAACTAAAAATTCTGTTGAATTTTGTAGTATTAATTAATTACTTTTTTATTAATTCACTGAGTCACCTAAATGCTGTCGATTCATTTATTTGAAACTATTACTGTTGCTAGAATAATTCTGGGTCATAAATTTTCTGTTCTTTCTGTGGTAGTATGTGGAATATTTCTATAAATGTTGCTCACTATGGATGCACAAACTTCTTCGACTTGCGCCTTTCTGTTATCATATTCACTTTTTTCTGCTTGCGGATGTGTTTCTAACCATCTGAGTGCAGCTTCCGCTTCTTTTCTTACTTTTTCTTTATCATCTTCCGATAAGTATTGCAAACTTTGTAATAAGTCGAAACAGTATGATTCCAGTGCATGTTTTGCTTGTATTCTCTCTCTGGAAAGAGGATTTAATTTTTTGTGAACAAAAAAAACGAAGATAGTTTTTTCAGCTCTCATGTTGATGATACAACTTACCTGTTTCTTTCGTCTTCTTCTTTAAATTTTTCCGCTTCGGCTATCATTTTTTCGATTTCATTTTTACTCAACCTTCCTTTGTCGTTATTAATGATAATTTGATTTTTCTTTCCCGTTGCCTTTTCTTCAGCGGCAACGCTCAATATTCCATTAGCATCTATGTCGAACGTTACATTTATTTGTGGCAAACCTCTTGGTGCTGGGGGCAAGCCCGTTAATTCAAAAATACCCAAAAGGTGATTGTCTTTAGTCATTGACCGTTCTCCCTCGTATACCTGAAATTTCAACAATTTTTACTACCATTCTTTCCCAAAATATTTTTTACAATCAGTTTTAATATTTTGATTTTTAAAAAAATATTTTTGTGAATGGAAGAATAATTATTTCTTCTAGAAAATATATTAAATCACTGCTGCTAATTATAAAATTAAAATAAATAACCTGTATCAGGACGGCTGGCTGATTATCGGAATAAGTCGAAAATATTCGCGTATAAGAACATGGTATTGTTGTCCCGCGTGGTATCAAAACAGACATGATACCTCCTGCTGTTTCGATTCCGGTGGAAAGTGGAGTTACGTCCAAAAGCAGGATATCTTTTACTTCATCAGCCGGATCTCCTACAAGCACCGCTGCCTGAATAGCAGCGCCTACAAAGAAAACAATAAAATTTTAAAGAGTGATGAAGGATGGATTGATGGAGATGTGGCGGAATCGAATTCGGATTTTCACCATATGCTACAGCCTCATCCGGGTTAATAGAAAGATTCAGATCTCTTCCATTGAAAAATTCCTTAAGTATGGATCGAATTTTGGGTATTCTGGTAGATCCTCCAACGAGGACAATTTCGTGAATTTTTGATTTTGTCATACCGGCATCCTCCAAGGCCTTCTCCACCGGCCGTAATGTTCCTGTGAAATAATCAGAATTCAGTTCCTCAAATCTGGCTCGAGACATTGTCGTGTAGAAATCGATTCCGTCGAAAAGCGAATCAATTTCTATTTCGACTTGTGTCGTTGAAGAAAGTGATCTTTTCGCCCTTTCACACGCTGTTTGCAACCTCCTCATGCTTCTCTTATTCGTTCTTATGTCCTTTCGATATTTTCTATTAAATTCATCGGCAAGGTAATTCGTCATTCTCGCATCGAAATCTTCACCCCCCAAATGGGTGTTTCCCGATGTAGCTTTCACTTCAAAAATTCCGTTTGCAATTGTCAGGATTGACACATCAAACGTTCCGCCTCCAAGATCATATATTAGGATATTCTCTTCTCCTTCTTTTTTGTCAAGTCCATATGCGAGAGCTGCAGCCGTGGGTTCATTAATAATGCGAAGTACGTTCAAACCCGCTATTGTCCCAGCATCCTTTGTTGCCTGCCTCTGTAATATAAAAACTGGCTTATATTTAAAAGAAAATTTAAAGATGAAAAACTTAGAAGTACTTCCAAATTAAATTTTTTTAATGTATATTTAATGATATATAATTTGGGATGAATTTTTAATTTAATAATTTTTTTTAGTATTAAAGAAATATAAAACTTTATCAATCAAATTTTCACACTTTGAAAACAGATATGGAGAAATTGGAAATGGATATGGTGATTTTAATGAATAATGCCTTATATTTATTGAATGCATTACTGTAAATAATGCATGAACATTTATGAGCATGAAATTTAATGTTAATACACACTTAATGAAGATCTTTTATTTTAAAAAATATGCTTGTTACATTCGATCTCCCTTAAAAACATTGCTTTTTCTTTGATGTAGAATAAGGCTTAATTATACCTGAGAATCATTAAAATAAGCGGGTACTGTTATAACAGTATCTCTCACAGGGTGACCCAAATATGATTCTGCTGTTTCCCTCATTTTTCCCAGTACCATTGATGAGATTTCCTCGGGGGAAAACCTTTTTTTCTCCTTTTTATACATCACTTCGATCTTAGGTTTACCTCCATCGTTAATAACTTTGAACGGCCAAAGTTTTAAATCATCTTGAATCGATTTGTCATCGTATCTTCTTCCAATGAGTCTTTTAGCATCTAAACATAAATTAATGTCAGATTAAAAATATTTTGGGATGGAGAAATTATTATATTACTATATTTACCATAAATTGTATTTGACGGGTTGCTGGCCATCTGAGCTTTGGCCGGATCCCCCACAAAGCGTTCGGTTTCTGTAAAAGCCACGTAACTAGGTGTAACACGATTTCCTTGGTCATTTGCAATAATTTCTACTTTGCCTCTTTGAAATACTCCAACACATGAAAATGTAGTACCCAGATCGACACCAATAGCTATTTTTTTTCCTTTAGACATTTTTAACAGTTATTTGAATTATTCACTCAAGATTTTGAATTAATCTGCCAAATTATTGAGAAATTTAAAATAAATAGTTACATTTGCAGAATTGCCATGTATTTATTGTTTTCCTAATTACGCTCCTTACGATCTTATATGTTCAGGAATGGCAAAGTGTATAGATGGTGTGTTGATAGTGTACGATAGTTTACTCTGCTATTCTAACTTTAAGCTTTTTATAGAATTCAATGGATATGTTGCTTTTCTTCTCTGTTTCAAGATACATCGCCTGTTCAGATATTCAGCTGTATTTTCCAACTTTCTTTCAGATTGAAAAAAATTGGTTTTGCCTCAATTTTCAAGTATTGCCATGACAATGAAAGAAAATTAAAATCACGCTAATGACATTTTATTATTGTGACACAACGTACTTTCTCAAGTCAATTCAAATGATCTTGTTTTCGTTGTACATGTATATATATATACATATACAGGAAAAATTTAACTTTGGTAAATAAAAAAATATGTAAAAACGACAGCAATAGATTATATAAAGCTGATGGTTAGCTAGCACAATGTCGAGGAATCAAAAACCGAATATGAGCCTGTTTCAGACTTCGGCGGAATCTAGTAATTTGATATAATACTGATATCGTATATAACAATATATTTTATACAATTTATAATATAGTATTTATTTTGCAGAAAATAATCGCAACAATATCGAACATTAATTTCTGTTTGAAATTTCGGGTTGAAAACCTGAAAAATTTTATATTAAATAAAATAAATTTTAATACAAATTTTCTGTTTAAATAAATTTAATTATTATTCGGCAATTCTTTTTGACTAGATGAACAAAAAGATAACGCTATAATGTTACACTAAATATCTATACAAATAATTTATGCCATTAAGGACAGATTCCATTCGATGCATCGAATTATTTAATAATAAATATATAATTAAAATAACATTTGAAGAATTTTGACATGATTAAAAATATCGCAAATGCATCTTGGTTATACAATTTTTCCTTAAAAAAATATAACTGGAAATATTACTGAAATTTGTAAAAAAAAATTTTTGTTCATTCAATAATAATTAGTTTACTATTAACATATTATATATTTTAATGATTGAAATATTTGCGGTATATCTAAACAGTGCAATTTTTTAATATCAATTTTGATATTTTTTATATTTAATTACAAACATAAAGCTTGATCTGGGCTACAGTCTTAATTAGATATCTACTCTGGAATAGTTCAGATGGCTAAGTGAATTACGTAGAAGATCTGATGTTTATTAGGATGCAAAATATTTCAAAAATTCAATAAAATCTAGGTAACAAAATTGAAAATGAATAGATAATCTATTTTTAATGTTGCACTACAAAAAATATAGCGAAAATTTTAACAGTCAAACGCATATATCGAATATTTGGATTATTTTATTGTATGTTTCTTTTAGAAATTCACACTATGATTTGTTTTACAGTCACTATGATTTGTTTTACAGTCAAAATTTAATGGTTTTTATAAGCTGAACATTTATCTATGTTGAGAATTTAATTATAAAGTATCCAAACAGGAATGTTAGAAAATAGTTTGATTCAATAAAATACAAATTCTCCGTGAAACTTTTGATCAATATATCTAAAGATTGCCAAATTAGTGGTATTTAAAAATAAATATTAAAGAAATAAAGTATGATTACTTATTAAAAATACTTTCAAACAATTTGTTCATAAGAATTTATGAAAATTATATGATTATTTCCTTTAATTAATTTTACTTTGGGATACAACGAACTGCATTTATTATTTTAAGTCATATAATTCATAATTATATAAGTTTAAAATGTAATATTTTTTAAATACTAATTCTTATCCAACATAGATGCAATACTTTTTTGTTCATTTGTTACATTTATTCAATTAAAAAAACAAAAAAATGTTTCATGATGTTTGATTAATTTATAAATCTTCAAAAAAAAGTATCGAAATATATGTGATATATCACAAATATAAAGAAATTAAAAACTTAAATAAATTATCATATTCATAAGAATATATAAAAATATAATTAAAAAAATTAAATTAAAAAAAATAAAATATTTCTTTAAAAATTCCTTCATTTATAGACGTGTCCTTTAAAGTATAAATTTCTTTATATTTATAAAGAGGTGCCTTTAAACTAAATGAACCTGTCTTAGATTAATGATAAATTAAATATATATGATAAATATATAATGATAAATAATCAGAAAAAGTGAAATTAAAAAGGAAAATGAAATTAGATTTGCATTATAGGATTCTCTCTGTCTCTATAATAAAATTTGAAGCATACACAACAGTCAATTATTATTATACAGTTATACCAGAGCAAAAAACCTATAATTTCTCTGGCTCATATAAAGTAGGCATCTGCACTTTAATGCTTCTCTATTTAAAAATAATTATTAACTAATTTCATTCAAATTTGTCTTTTAACTCTCATTAAAATACAAAACTATTGTATGACCAACAGATTTAGATTTCAAAAATATCATGCATATAAAGTTTATATTCATACAAAATGTAGGTCAATGTTCTGCAATGCTTTTTTTGAATCACAAAATCAAAGAATTTCTAAAGAATTTAAATTTGATTTAACTGAATTAAAATTACAAAAATAATAATGGTATGTACGTGATTTTTATTTTGATATAATCATCTTTTGAAAATTCATAGAAAATATAAAAAATTTAATATTTATTTTGTCTAATGAAAAAACATTTTACAGACGCCCTCTATTTATGATTGACTGGAAGTTATCATCAGTTGTCAGCTTAAGTAATTATACTTAAAACTGATTAAAATCTCTAACCCAACTCTTATAGCAGAAACAATTTAAAACACTGAACATTAATCCGCACTAGTTATGCATAAACATGACAACTTTTTGGCTATTCCCAGAATAATTCCATTTCCATTATTATTTGCACAATAAAACTATTTAAACTGCATTACATCAAGATTATGTGTGTGTTTGGATATTATTTTGATTCAATATTTGATTTTACTTAATTATAATAAAATAAATAAAATTATGATGATCAGTAATGTAGCAAGTAATAATCCAATGGCCATCCACTGCCGACGATCTGAAAAACAGAGTTAATTTTTTAATATTAGAGATAAAAACCTTATTTTTTATTACTTATAAGTTTTTAATAAATCACTTGTTTTTATATATTTATTGGTTATCTGAAAATTTCACATTTTTGTATACTGTAAAATGAACCACATAAACTCCAGTAGTTAGATTTGGATTTAGAATTTTAGTCACATTTAAATCTGATATTTTTGACTACTTAGTTATAAATTTAAAATGGTCATTTTAGTTTGCCATATATATTTTCCTAAAACAAGTTTGCTAACTGTAAAACAACTTTCAACCAACAATTTTAAGTTGAAATTAAAAGTAATTCAATAATTAAATAATTCCATTTATTTTATGATTTTACAATATTTGAATATACTTACCAGTTGATAAGTGAAAAATTTTTGCCATTTTTTTCATAGTTGAATTTAATTTTGAGTCTATATTTTCAAGTTCATTTCCAAAATCATCTAACATTACTGCTTGCTCATCCAATTCATTTCCTATTTGCCTAGAAACAGTCTTTAAAGTTCCAACTGAATCACTAATCATATCCAGTTGCTCATCTTGTTCAAGGAACATCTGATTTTGATGTGCTAATGTATTATCAAGAAAATGTCTATTAGGGCTGTCTAATTGATTTTCCAATTTGGAATATTTTGTTGTGCCATGTGTTGTAGGAATATGTGGTGGAGATACATCCCTTTCAAGTAGTGGTTGGCAAGCTGTTTGATCTCGGTCACGAACTTTATTTATATTCATTTTATCTTTCATACTCTTGACTTCTTCTTTTGTATCATCAATAAAATTTCTTCGACTTGATAACTCTTTGTTATCAAGTTTGAATTTGGTAGGATTTCTTTCTACGATATTTATTAAATAATTAAGAAAAATATAAAATTTTTTTAAGAGCCTATTAAACTAGGTTTGAAGAAAGCTATTAAGAGTATCACAGAAAAAAAATTAGTAAAGTATTTAATTTCTTTTAATAATTGCAAGTAAAAGGATATTTATTGTATCTTCTAAATCTTCTAAATCCCATTCAATGCTTCTTAAGGCATTTCTCAACTCGGTACTAGTCCATTCAGCTTCATCTCTGCTAATGCTGTGACAGGTATCATCCTGAAGTTCTAACCACCTTTTATACAGGCCGCAAGTCTTATTTAGTGCTTTGCTTACCTCTCTTTGAGAGCATGAAAATATTTAAGATTATTAATAAAATGCATTATAAATATATATAAAGGTATAAATAAAAAGATTTTTTATTTAAAATAAAAAAATGTAGAATTAAAGGAGAACCATATATTTAAGCTTTCAATAACTATTAACAAAATTTTGTTCTAAATCTATTCACGAAATACATACTCTTTAACGACAAAGAAAGGATCTTCAAGGGACATGACCACTTTAACACTTCAAATGAGGTTTTTCTACCCCGTTAAAGAAATAATTTTTTAAATGAAACATTTCATTTATTTCAATACTTCTGTTTATTTGAAAGAATTTTCCATCAAATTATAGAAACAAACGAAAATTCAATTAAAAATTATAATATATCAGCTTATCTTTCAAAATATTGATATTTTCTAAGGAATCGGAAATGCCAACTTTTACAATTTTTCCATGATTTGAAAAGTTTCAAACTAATAATATTCCTTAAAAAATCCTAAACATTATAAAAGTATGTTGAAGCCAATATTTCAAATTATTTTTATGTGTAGTTTAAATTATAAATGCAGTTAATCTGAATAATACAATAAAATGAAAAATGAAATTCAGTATTAGCTGAGTAAAAAGTTTGAAATAATTAAGTTTCTTATTCAATCTCAAAAAAGGAATGATCCAGTTTACATAGATTGTTATCTTTGAATGGGTTTTTCCTTGAAAACAAATGGCAATAAATTTTATTTCAGAAAAATATTTTTACGAAACTTCAACGTCCTGAAGGCGAAAATCTGGGATTAACTCAACAATTAGGCAACATTGCGTTTACGTTTTTATACGTTGTATGGACCTTGTAACTACAAAACATTTGTGAATAATCTTAGATAATAGAACATGAAAAATAAATTAAGGTGATTAGAAATGAAAAATTTCAGATCTAGTATATCGAGAAGTTCAAGAGACCCAATTTGGACCAGAGTGTCTCGAGATCCCGGTAATGACTATGAGGTAAACACCGTAAATATTTTAAAATTTTTTGTGTCAAAGATGAAAGATTCATACCTAGATAAGTATTAACATTTATGCATTTTCATTTTACATTTAATATAGCTTTTCTAATAAAAAAAATTAAGGGCTCATTTGTTTTAAAAATATAATCTTTAAGTTCGACTTATAAATAACTTTCATTTTCAAACTATTTAAAAGGATAATGTGGATTAATTCATAAACGATTTAATAAATCCGAAATTCATATTGCAAGATCATGTTTAAGAAAAATAATCCGAGATTAGAGAATAATTTCATAAGACATTTTTTTAAAGTTCTTTCTTAAGCTTGTACACTTTGTAATGCAGTAATAATATTTATAATTCAGCTTTTAAATAATTTTTATTGTGGAAATTATGTACTTGGAAATTGTTTTGAATATATTGCTCTAAACTTAAAAGTTTCAGACTTCTAAATTATTGAATAACGTTACTCAAATTAGTGATTATATGATAATTATATTATAAAAATATGATTATAATTAGTGATTATATAGTGATTAAATTACCCATACCAGATATATTTTTTTTGATTAATTTCTTGTTATGCACAATACGATTAATTTAATATCTATCAAAACAATGTCATGAAAATATATCTTAATATTTTCTTTTTAATATTTTTTATCTTTTAAAAATGCATTTTAAATGAAATAATTTTTGCTTGTTGATAGTGCATTTTAATTATAATCTCAAAAATTCATTTAAAAATATTTTCTTTTTGATGAATGATCAACAGAAGTTCATTTGAACTCAGAACATTAGCTTTATATGCTAATGGAATATCTTTTTATAATGAAAATTAACAATTTAAATTTAATATATTAAACTAGATTTATTTTTCATTATAATGAAATTGTGTGAACTGTAACTTTGAATTATTTTGTTTTTGTTAAAAAAAATTAAAATTAAAAATCTTAAAAGCATAATTCAAAAATTCATAATTAATTTATTACATAATATCACTAAAAGACAGTTAATTTCGTCTCCCAAAAAAGTTTGTTCATTTGTTTGAAAATTAAGTGAAAATGAAACTATTGAATTTAAAATATTTGTTTGAACAAGATTTAATATTTTTTTAGACGGATAACTTAAATACTTTTAATGCTTTTTAAATATGAATTTTATAATCTTTTATAAGTAAAGATTTTAAAAAATGTTTTATAAGACTTCTAATAATTCTTTTTATTTTAACCTTGTACCTTATCATTCATGTTCGTTTTTCTTCGGTCGAAATACGATAGCATTTTGTACATTTTCTTCCACATTTAATGGTTAATTTTTTTTCAGTATTAACTGTAATTTTTTTAACATTTGAAGGACATATATTAGAACTAGCCTAACTCATAAATTTATGAGCTTATTTTCGCCAAGTAACAAACAAAATTATTTCAGTTGCAGATTTCACAATAGACGAAACTATTGAAGGACTCGAATACAGATCTCAAATATATTATTAAGTCGTTGAACTATAATTTTTAACTTACTCAATAGCATAAATAAATTTTTGAATTTACTAATCTATTAAGTGAATAATAAAATTATACATATTTAAAGGTTCTATAATTTAATACAGATATGAAGGTATATCTTTTAATTATTTTTTTCACTAATTTATTCAGAGCTGAAAACCGGGAAAGACATCCCCATACCAATAAATGTGGATTTAAAATATCTCCCTTTTGTGCATTAAATATTTCTTTTTTGATATCTTTATTTCTCTCCCCGACCGCAATCTTAATCAAGTCATATAGTTAAATTAAGTTTTAAAAAATGATTATGTCTAAAACAGGTAAATTATTGATATTAAATTGAAAATTATTTATAACTAATGTCTTATTAAGGAATTTGGCTGTATTAGCTGCTGCATTAATTAATGGTTAAATATTTTTAGGAAGACAGCAGCGAAATTTTGCCACTGACCAGCAATTCAAAAAGAGGACTTAATGTTCTTTCAACGGCCATTTTCATCGCGGGTGAGATGGCGGGAAGTGGAGTTTTGGCGTTATCAAGAGCCGCAGTTGATGCAGGTAACGAATAAAGAAATTTAACATGTCAAGTAAGAAAAAATTAAAATATTTATGTAATGTTTTCAAAAAATGATGTGTAGGAAGCATGCAATCGGACTTCAAAAATTTCCCGTTTGAGGAACTTGTTACATGTTGATAGAAAAAATAACGATTTTGAGAAATTTGTCGATAAATCATATTTTTGAAATTGCTGTAAGATATATGAATGAAACTATACGGAAAACTATTCACTGTCGTTTTATTAATGACGGTTTTAAGGAAACTAAATGCAGAGGTCAATTGATGATCTGTTGTTGGCTTATCACGAGAAGTGAGAATGACAGTGAGCTTTCAGTCAACATCGTGAAAGAGAAACTATCAAATTGAAAAGAATTCAACATTCTACTAGAGTCATATCATTGAGATTCGTTTCTAACAATACGATTCATACTTAAGGCAAAGTTTAAATTCAAATGAGAGAATTACTTTACGTTTTAAGAAAGATTTTTAGTTTTTTGACGAAGAATAATATGTTTTAAATACAATGGTTTATTTTTGAATTAAAATAATTGAAATTTAAATTGTTATAAAAAAATATAATAGCCTTTGCAGATTTATGAAAAAAATGTATTAATCTTTAAGAGGTTGAAGACAGATATTATTCTGTATGCGGCTAGTGCTGGAAAAAATTTGAGATTTTAGCGGTTAAATAAATCGTTTTTTTGTATATGTATCCACTCTGATTTTGAAGTCGAAATAATGTCTGTGAGGAAGTTTTCGGAAACATTCAAAATTGTATTTTTATAACTATTAATGTATAAATAATTACTGAAATAGAAAGTAATATAGATAAAGTATATAGTATACTACATATAGAAAGTAATATGTAGTATAAAATTCAGTTTTGAAATAATTAACTCTATTTAACGTAATAAAAAAATATTCAAGATTTCAAAAAAATACAGGAGATGTAAAATCATATCTCGAACATATAGTATCAAAGTTACAATATATTTTGGTTCTGAGATTATTTCATTGTTAAAACCGTGTGCTAAATTCATATCTTGTTTTGAAACTTGATCGCATTAAATATTCATTACCATATGGTATAAGATGATCTTAAGTTTATCTAAAACAAATGACCTTACTTTAAATTCACTTGAAATGTGTCATAACCTTTAAAACAACGAATTATTATAAACCATATAAAATTGCTTAAAAAATAGATTGTCATTAACATAATATTTTGATATTTAATTTTTGAAATCAAGTTTATTTATTTTATTTGCAGAATGGGTTGGTTTTGTATTATTAGTAGTATTTTGCATCAATGCAGGCTATGGGGGATCAAGACTGGGAGCTTGCTGGGCTATATTAGAAGAGAGATATGAAGACTACCGCAGTCCTGTCAGAAATCCATATTCAATAATTGCATACAGAGCTGCGGGACCCTGGGCAAGGTATATGATTTTAAGGGCTTTATATAAAGAGCGTGCTTTATTTTGGTCTATTTAGAAGCTAGTTTTTTTTTTAATTTAATTTTTAAATCTCATTATCAGTATTATTAGAGCCCTAAAGTTTAAAACTGAGAGTTAATGATCAAGGTTTTATTCAAGAAAAAAATGTTTATTAGAGGATTTCTATTCAGTGCTCCTTTTCATTGCTTTAATTATTTGTGACAGGACAAAAATTAATTAATAATCTTGTCATAACAAAAAAAAGTCTTGTCACAAATAATTATAAAATTTAATTGATTGAAGACATTGTAAATAATTGATTTGCAAATATGTTAAAATTTCAAAATTATAAATCACGCATATTATTGTATATAAGTTAAATTTAAATTAACTTTCTGTTTATTAATTTTTAGGTATTCAACAAATGAATGATTTTTTTTTTTTAAATTTTTTGTAAATTTTACTTTTAATCTCCTTTAATAGCATTAGATTTTTCCAAATTTTAAAAACATAACATAATGCAAAAAAAAATGAATAAATGAATAATTAATTATTAATAATTTATTTTATTTTCTAAATAAATTTATTCTTCAAATCTCTTAATATCATGTATATTCTCCTATTCCAGGTCTTATTGCGAAGAATAATTTTTATGTTCTAGTAAATTGGTATCTGGATGTATTCAGTTCACGCTTTTTGGAGCTGGTGCAGTTTACTTATTATTGGCCTCTCAGATAATCAAAGATATAATGGGCAATATCTTCCCAAAATGGGGTCTTTGCACGTGGTTCTTGTTCATTGGTTTCGTTTTAGTTCCAGCCATGTGGCTTGGATCTCCGAAAGATTTTTTGTAGGTCTTACTCTATTATAAAAGTAAATTATATTTTATAAAAAAAAGATGAATAATAATAATTAGGAATATTTAATTTCAAATTTTCAAATTGAACATTTAAAGAGAATAGAATAAATGAAAAGATATTTGTTTTTAACTATATTTGTCTTCATATAAAGAAAAGAAATTTTCGATTTTTAGATTAATCGCATCAGTCTTAAGAAAGAAAAAAATTTTTTCAAATTAGTTTTTGAAACAAAAATAAAAAATTTTCAAACGAGGATTAAAAATCTGATCTAGCTGTATAAACTTAGAGATAAAAATTAACTAATATAAAATAAAAATACAAAATGGTAACGAACAATATGGAATTTTAAAGTTCAAATTTAATATTTGTATTTTAAATGTAGGAATTTATGAAATCTTATTTTAGTGTGGTAGGTCTCGGTGCTTTGTTAACGACAGCCATCTCATGCGTTTTAATGTTTATACAAATAATGATAGATGGAATCCAAAATACAGTTCCAGTTAAAAGAAAAATACACGGATTCCATGATTTCTTCTTAGCATTTGGTACTATTTTATTTGCTTTTGGAGGCGCATCAACATTTCCAACCATTCAGAATGATATGAAAGAAAAAGATAAATTTTCGAAGAGCATTTTTATTGCTTTCTCTGGTAAATTTATCCTTTATTTACTCTCTTATCAATTAAGATTAAAAACTTTTACCAAATAAATACAAATTGTTTTTTTTTTTCATTTTATAATGAATAGTAATAAATAATTTATTTTCAGTTATTTTAGCTTTATACCTTCCCGTGACCATTGGTGGATATTTTGTATATGGAGAATTAGTTACCACAAATTTAATTTTATCTCTAGGACATACGCCCTTAGTACATACAGCAAATGTATTAATGGCTATTCATCTCATATTTGCTTTTTTAATTGTTATCAATCCAGTTAGTCAGGAAATAGAAGAATTTTTTAAAGTGCCTCACTGTAAGATGTAAAATTTCATGTTTAAAATAATTGTGATTTTCTAAATAAAATTATTTTTAATCTTAACTATCGAGAAAAGAATTTACGAATTGAAACTTTTCAATTTCAGATTTCGGAGTGAAGCGTTGTGTCGTTAGGACCGGAATAATGTTAACCATGATAATTATGGGCGAAACAATACCTAGATTTGGTAAAATACTTTCTTTGGTTGGAGGTTCGACCATTACTCTTTTAACATTTGTTTTACCATCATTATTTTACATAAAATTATGCAACCAAAAGAGACCAGAATGGACTGAAAGGTAAATTTCTTTTTTACTTTAATGAATATTTTAATTAATAAAAATTCCAGTAGTTCCGTTGATAATTTTTCTCTCATCTTCTATCTTCCTAATTATAAATATGTATTAGCTTTTTGTGACTAATTATGTAAGAAAAAACTTCTTTTTGATTAATTTGTAGCAAGTATATGAAAATGAATTTCAAAATTCCTTTTTTTTTTATTCTTTTAATGAATATTTTTCAGATGTCAGTATTAATGTTTCGTTTAACATGGTTTCATTTCCAATATAGTTTTTACAAATAGACTTGTTTTACTGACAGTTATATTGTCCTTTACTTATAACATTATATTATATTATCCTATATTTATATTATCCTTTATAACATACTTATATTATCTTTTATATTATCCTAACTTATAACATATAAAAACGATAAAAATAAATTGTATTTATAAAAATTATAAAACTTATTCTTTTTTCGTAGGAAAATTCCATTACACGTTCAGGTTTATTTGTGGGAAATGATAATAATAGGAATTTTTGGCGGCTCAGCAGCTACTTATAGTGCTATTTTAGAAATATTCAATCCTGATTCCATGACATTACCATGCTATTGGAAATCGTGACATGACTTAAATTTAAAATTTATACCTTTATAATTACTGTGATTCTGTGAATGAACGATGTTAAAATTAAGCTCTTAAGTTGTAAATCTTGTTATCCATTAAAATGAACGATGACATAACGGAACCGATTTCCATTATTCTCTTTTTTTTTTTTTGATATATTTATAATTTATGTTTATAATTAAAGAGCTTTTTGTTGTTTGTTTGAAAAGCTTATTCCTCTTAGAAATGAATTATTTACCATTTGTAGTTTGTTGTATCTCTGAATGATCTTTTTTTTCCCTTTTAAAAATGTGCTTTCTGTCAATCATTTATGAGTTTTTATATATCAAGTCTAATGAATTTTTATTAATTGTGATATTCATTGAAATTAATTGAAATTAATTCTTTTATTTATGGATATAAATTCTCAAAAATTTTAGGTTCCAAATCAGATATGCCAATTCTTAATTAGTTTTTTTTGCAATCCTGTACAAATATTTTCTTGTTCACCCAGCACAAGTAATTTTTGTTGCAGTAAAAATATTGGCAATAATGAATATGATAAAACTAAAAATAAAAATGAAAAGTTGGAGGGGCTGGTCCCTTGCAATATCAGATTATTGATGACTTAAATATTTAGCTTTGACTAATCGGAATAAAATAAAATTTAAATATTTGTTATTTTGTAAAATTCGTGAATCTTGATTATTTTGTGATATTTTGAATATTTTAATTAAAGTTTTTTTGCTTATAAATGTCATTTGAACAATATTGCAGTTATATAATTTTTGAGAACTGTTTTATAAAGAAATTTTGGATAATTAATCTCAGAACTGATTTTAAATATAATATTTGAGTAAATTTTAATTAATGAATTGCTGTTGTAAATAATTTGATAATCCTCTGATTATTCCTTATTTCAAATTTTACTTTTAGATTAGAGTAAAGAATATTTTTCATCAATAATTTTAAACATCCTGCTTGTTAGTTAAATTTTTGTACAAACAATGATTCAAAAAAAATTTTGGAGTGTCTTTCTCAATTGCCATACTTCCAATTAAATGCTAGTTGTATGGTACAATTTTAACAAATATATTTTAAAAAAATTTTTATTCAAAAAAGTAGAAATTCAGTTTTTTGTATGGGTCATAGAATAAGATGTAAAATTAAAAAAAGTAAAATAAAAATAAAAAAAAAATAAATAATAAAAAATGTTAGTTTATATGTAATAAAAAATTGGTATACAAAGTGCTTATATGAATAAATACGGAACAAGAAATTTAACATAAATTATAAATGTACATATAACGCCCTTAAATATTTTATTTATTATTTAACTCTGATGATTAGAGAATTACTTCTCTGTGTATCATTTGTATCATTTTCTCAATGTATCATTGTAAAAAACAGCTGTTTGTGACTTTAAATTCGTTGCCAATATTCAGTGGAAGGGAATTTTGTCGGAAGAAGAATTTCAGTTGAACACTAATTCAGTTGTTGTCTTAGTCCTGTTAAATGAGCTCTTTCTTTGGATATCATTTTGCTAAGTTTTTGCGTTCTAGGGCGCGATGACAGATTTTCATTTCAAAATATTTAAAATTTCTAACTTATTTATTTTACATAGGTACTATTTGCAATGACAGGTTTATTTAATATGTGAAGTCCCTTAAATATTCTTAAAAATTTAAGTGATCATGACAGGTGTAGTGAATTGTAATAGTTTATAATTCTTTTCTTTTAAAAAAATAAAATAGGTATTTTTTTCCCATCTAAAATTTTGAGGGAATCATGTTTTCAGTTTATTCGGTTTTTATCAGTCATTGACAAATGCGGTTCAATAAGCAGGAGTTAATGACATTGGCCAACCAACCCTCTCATAAATTCGATAAGGAGGGAGTTCTTTATTTACGGGAACGTCAAGATGGATTTTTTAGAAGAAATGAGTGTAAGTAGAAATTCACTGAATAAAATGAATTCTGTTTGACAGGAAACATTGAATGATTAAGTTTTTTCGTATTTTTGCTACAAAAATGAAACCTGCAGATGATTCTGAAGGATATTTTGTCTTAAAAATGATTATGGTACAAGCTTCTTTAATTGTTGTCTGAGATTTTTATTAAAATTGGAAGTGATAGATTGTTGAATTTTAAATTTTTTTATACTGGTGGAGGAGAGATGTGTACAATATGTAAAAACATTACATATGAATGTATTTGCCTGAAATAATTCAATTCAATTCTGAATAATGTTTTCAAAAAATTTTAATTGTTGGTATTAATTTATATTTTTATTGTTTATTTACTTTTTAGTGTTATTAAAACTAAGTAAATTAAAATCAGATCAAAATTCTATTAATTAATAGTGTATGTGTTAATCTATCAAAATTTACTGATAAGCAATATTTCAATATTTCAACTTCTTAATTTATAGCTTTTACATGATACATAATTAAATTATTCCAAAATTTCATTATTTTCAATTTAAGTCAAACATTCTTAGAAGAACTCTAGATTTTATCTGGATGAAGATAATATATTACTTGGAATTTATAGATTGTTTTACAATTTTCAAATATTTGATAAAATCTTTCTTGCAGTTCTTTGTTGAGGTTAAAGTATGTATATGTATTCAGGATACAGAAAATGACTTAGAATTTTGCACCTTGAATCTTCTATCTAAATTATGTTAATTTCTAATATTGGCATTTATTTATTTTATTCAGTTAATTTATATTCCTTTCAAATGTGATAATATGAATTTTTTTGCTAATGCAGCAAAATGTCAGATATAATTTTATCTTTTTTGAATATTTAATTTTTTTTATATATTTTACATTCACATATTATATATTTATAACCAAGCAGCCATTATCAATATAGATACCCAAAAAATTGCTAAAAATGAGGAATTTTTAGTTAATAAATTATTGGCTATCATGATACAATTTAAAAATTATCATTTATAAAAAAATCTTTATTATAAATTTTTGTTATAAATAAATTATTTAATTATATCCAATTTATTTGGAAACTGGATATGACAATTAAATATTAAAATAAGTATAAAGCTTTGTTTTCATATGTGTTTATTTTGCCATTGTAAGTCAAATCTATAACTTTATTAGTTTTTTATTACAATTTACTTTTACGGCTTTCTTTTTACTACAAATAACAAGCCATTAAGTATAAAAAAAATACACTTACAATTTGAAATTTCGGCGTTTATCTTTGTCATGAGTGATATTTTCTTAATATTACTTTGCTTAGGGAGATGTGCATTATCTATTTATAAACTTATTCATAATTAATTTTTTATTTTCGGTTTGAATAAGAATTTTGTGTCGAAGCTTTCGTCATAAATACTAAATCATCCGCAGGGAAAGAAACGTATTGTTACAAAAAACAATACCGAAAGTCAAAGAGCCTTCGAGATTTGAGCTGCTATGGTGGAACGAGTAAAGGTACTTCAATTATTATTTGCACATTACATATATGAAATTAATGCGGGTTTTGTGCTTTTTGGTGTGATTTTTTTACTTTCTTAGTTCGATTCAAAACTATAAAAATACATTCTTAAATTTATATATTTAGCTTAACTATGTAAAATTTATCAAGGTATCGTCACCCCACAGCATGTCTAAGCATTTAACGCCTTCTTATTTTCATGAAGACGGACATTGATTTGAAGCCTTTTTATTTTATCAGGATAGTTGAATTTTCATAGTTTATTTTTGTATAATGAAAATTAATTACATGTGTGTATTTTTTTGACAGCAAAATTTGAATCCAATAAACTTCAAAGGGAATAACTTTATAATATTATTAATTAAATTAAATTTAATTAAATTAAATGCTAATTAATTAAATTAAATAATATTAATTAAATTAAATGCTAGAGTCAGTTCTGTTTTAGTGAATATTCTACTAGTATATATATTTATTATTAGCAAGTAAATTATTTTATGAAAGATTTAATATGAATAATAGAAAATAAATTTAATTTAATTGAATCATATGAATTTGATTGAGTTTGTACCTTTAAATAAATTGAAAAAGTTTACATTAATTCCTCGTATTCTTACACGGCAATATCTTGTGGGCAGACTTACTTTTTTTATTTCGATATTTTCGTCTTTTAATGTTACATAGATATTTGCTGTTTTATTTTACATTGAACAAAAAACAACATTCACTTTTGCTTATTTAGAAAACCAGTAATCCTAAAAGACCATCAAAATCCTCCAATGAATTTAAATATTTCTGGTAATAAAGGTTAACTTTTGTTTTTATTTAATTAACAAATAAAGTAAAAAAATCTGTAATTATCAAACTGTAAAAAAACATTAAATTTAAAAGTTTTAAATGATTATTAACATTGAATTTGCATGTATTTATTATTTTTATGCACTATATTATGCTTTCAGTATTTTCTGTACTACACTTTTAAAATTGATCTTTCTCTGTAATTGTGAATTTCAATTTTTAATAGTATTCAGTTAATCAAATTACCACAATTTACTAAAAATACCAATTAATGGCAAACCTTTTTTATGGATGTGGTTCAAATATTGTTTAGGATGAATTTTTTAGTCTTAATAGTCATTCTCCTTATCATTATGTCTTGGAAGATTAATATTTAATTGGATGTAAAACTATAGTTAAATATAATACATTTAGAAATATTAATTCTGATAACTATTAAGAAATGAACTCCAAATGCCGAAAACTTTCAAACCATTGGAATTTAAAAGAAACTCACACAGCCAATGTCTCTTTTCTTTGTATTAGATACTATCAAGTTTTTTTTGGCAAAATTTTTTTGCTAAACACTGATAAAAACTCGTATTTTCACTGAGTTTCTAGAGTAATTATATTTTCAGTAAAAGGTCAATGATGTAATTTTATTTTATAATAAAGGTTTACATTTACCGCAAAATAAATGAATTTGCTAATCAACTAAAGCTGTTAATCTTAGGAATTTTATTAATTTTGATCCATTAAAAATTTATCTTTAACAAATTTATATTGAAAGATATTTTTTGAAAATTAATTATTTTATTTGCAGAAAATCTTCTGATCGTTTTGAGGAGTACATGATTTGTATTATTTATTTATGCATAATTATTTCACTTCATTTTTAAACAATGATTTAATCTATAATTATGCTATTGAAGTAGATCTTAAATTGCATCTTATAAGATCAAATATATCTGATAGAAAGTCTGCTGAATACACGAGGGAGTCTGTTTATGAGAGCTATGAACTATAAAGTTGTCAGAATTTTAAAATCTGTTGACAATTTTCTAAAGTGCAACCAAAAAAGGAGGATTATTTGATTATTTCGATGTTTACTATGAGAAAAATGATCTAAATTTAAAAAAAATTAAATATTTTTATCAAAACAATTCAAACCTTTTAATTGAAAAAAGTCAAACATCAACAAAATTGACGTCATATCAAAAGAAATTCAATTTTCGATATAATAGCGATATTTGTCATTATTTCTTTTTCTAACCTTTAGACTATCTGCAATCTTATATTTACATATATATTTATTTTATTTATGTTATTTACTTGTCTTCTAGATATTATATTTAGGCATTCTAAGTTTTCAGCCGCACCTCAAAAGTTTTTAAAAGGAATTCGTTAATGTATTTAGGACATTGCATTCTCTTGTCTTTTAAAGGAATTTAATTATAAATTACATGCTTTAAGTTATGATATTTTTAACGGGTGCTTTTGAATGAAATTTCCTAAATTATGGAAAAATGGAGATACTTAAAGTACAGAAAATCGAATTGAAGGAGAAATTTTGCATAAATTTTTTAACTGTCTATTTATTGGAATTTTTATTGTCTTAAAACATTTATATATATATATATGAAATATGTTCACTAATTTTAAAATTCCCATTTTAAAAGAAATATGCGTTGGAAAATCTTTTGCTTAAGAGCGATGTTTTCTACAATTGTTTAGATATGACGAAGTCGTTTTGGCAATGAACTGACTGACCATAAGTTATTTATTGTACTTGTTTTAATGAATGAAATTCGCCAAGGCTTTTCCGAAGAATCAAATCATTGTTTCCCTATGCAATTTTTTTATTTTAATGAGGATTACAATTGTTTCTTGCCCTGCCTTACACATAAATATTCTGACATAGATGCGCTGAACATTTGTATAATTTTATTTCGTGAATACCAAAAAAATATGTACATTTTTTTCACTTCATATTTTTCACTTTCAATTATTAGTTTTAAAATATCGAAATCTGATTTGATTACAATTATAAATTTCTCTCTTACCTCTGCTTACCAATTACAAAATATTTATCCCGATATAAAAAAATTAACTTTCATATATGAAAAGGATGTTTTTTTCAGGTCTGAGTTATGCTTTGTGGAGGTAATGGATTGAAGGTGTAACAATTGAAAATAATTTGAATGATTTTGCTCATATTTGAATAGTTTTGAATAGTTTCAGCATTCAAGGCGATGGTTCATAAATATTTTTTCTCATTGTTCAGAGTCCCACCTCTTCTCTCCCTGAAAATCTTACTTCTTATAGTGAGCAGATGTATAATTTTCCTCGCCTTCGGATTGTTTCGGCTTTTAAGAGGGTTTTCATGGCCCATTTGGAAACTTCACTCAATTTTATTTAAATTACAAGCTCTCCTTTTCTAAATCATAGTGGAAATTTATTATTCTCGTCATCATTAAATTTATTGAACCTTGAGCATTTATTTTACCGTTTCAATTTTTCAAATAAAGTTATACCATAAGTCTTTGAATTGATTTTAACAAGTGGGGGACATTAATTTCTCTTACATCCAACATGTATTTAATACGTCATACTTCAGGAATACATCAATTTATTGGCAATGTCGGCTTTACGTCAGTTTCTTTCTATATTTATTTTTCATTTTAAATCCTCATTTTTTACATTTTACTAATTCATTTAATTCATATTTAATACTTCACTTACTAATAATAATTACAAGTAATAAATTTCGCTTATTTAATGTTGAGAAAAAACTCATCAATTTATTAGTTAGCAATGGAATTTATATTTTTTTGAATTATTATTGTTTTATAAATAATCAGTAGTGATTATGTAATTATAACTACCATAAATTTGGTATTTCAAAGATATTTTTCGGCTCCTACTAAATTAAGAATAAATATATAGAGCGGATACTGTTTAAATCATAAATATTTCATGTTTACTTACTTTTCATATGATCTTTTAAAAAAAGCATTTGCGTTTTTCTGCACCAATTTTTTTTCTTGTTGAAGATTAACTTTTCCCTCCTAATTTAAAAGCGTTTCCTGAAAATTACATTTAACAATTATTGAAGAAGATTTAACAATATTGAAAATTACATTTAAAATTGTATTGAAGCATTAGTTTTTTAGGCTTCTGTTAAATATCCTTGGTCCAGTTAATAAAAAAGTTTTCTGGTTTAAAACTCATATTTATTTTCGAATAATAAAAAATCTTCGTTTAATACGTATACTACTCACTACCGTTGCACGGAATCTAATAATATGTTAATGTAAAGAAAGTGTGAAAGAATTAACAATTTTAAATAATAATATAACTGAAATAATAGAATATCATGCATGCGATTATAATCTTCCATGAACAAATATTAATAGATGAGTAAAAATGTCGCGTTTCTGAGGTTTGGAATTATTCAATCAGATCCCAAAAAGAATTGAAAATTAAATTAATTTAATATAGTGTTTTCTGTGATGGTATTTATTCTACAGCTTAGATCATTCACTTTTACTATTATAGGATGTTTTTGAAGTTCTTCTAAACATTAATTTAATTCTCAAGTGCGTTATATTCTTTTATGATATAATGTAAATTAATGGTATTGTTTTATAGTCTGGTGGAGACAGTATATGGTAAAGGATTTTTTAAGAAAATCCTCACCTTTTTTGAGCATGTTTTAAAAGTTCGTTCATAAGCTCTTCTATTAAAAGCACTATTTTTATAAAGAAAATATTTTTTCAAGTTAAAAACTTTTTCGATGTTTTACGTCTAAAATCCCTACAATAGCTCTGAATCAGGATAATTTATTGCCCATATTACAGTTGTGTTATTTGTTTGTCCAAAATATTATATTTTCTCATTTTAGTTTCAACCATTCCATTCTTCCTTCTAAACCAGACCACTCTATAGAATTATTTTTTGCTCTATTAAATAATAAATCACTAAACTCGATTTTGTTTAACAATGTACTATTTCTTAAGCATTGCGTTTCAACGCTTTTCTAGTATCAATTTTTAATTCATACAATTTCAAATATTAAATATAGAATGTAATCAACTAACCTCCGTTCTCTACTATTTCTTTCATTGGTTTTTTTTATACTTGATAGATCATTCTTACCTTTAATGTGTTATAACAATTTTTAATTGTTTAATTTCAAATATTTTTCTCAACTTTTTTTGTTATTTAAATTATTCTTAAATTGGTCTGGTTGCGCGGCTTTAGAATCATATGAATTTTTTTTCATGTTCAATAAATAAATGTAAAGTTACGAATAAAGAAGATTATCATGTAAGTTTTATATCTTATTGATATAGTTTCCACTCAAAAATTCTGAAAAGAACTTTCATTATTTCATTCATAAACGCTTAATTTAATTATCATATTCAATTTTTTTTTATCTTAGTGCAACACAACATATTCGTTAAATCCAATAGTTCTTTGATTTGTATCTATTAATTCCAATCGAGTGTATCATCTATCCCACGCTCTCTCTATTCTTTTTTTCATTAATTTATAATACTAAATAGGTCATTCTTACATAGAACTTTAATTTCATTTAATTTTATTCCTTTGAAATATTTATTTCTTTTCTTGTCTCGATTAACATCCAAAGAAAATTGTGCTTTGAGTAAGTTTCGTTATGATAATATTACAAATTAGTAATACTCTTTCAATTATTGTTTATAATTCCTAAATTAGATTTTTTCATACCCTCTTTCAAGGGTTTGGTAAAAAATATTTAAATAAAAAAAAGATAATTTCCAAATTTAAGCAGAGATTTTTATCTTCTTTTTTCAGTATAAGATAATATAACGTGATAAAAAATGTTTCTTTTCTTAATAATAAAAAATTTCTTTTAGATCTGTTTTATCAAAAATATGAACGATTACTTTATAAATTTTTTTACATAAATGTGAAATTCCTTAAAAATGATATTTTAAAATAATTACTCCATATTTTATCTTCACAATAACTTTTTATGGGAAATTTTTTGCTATTCCCTTTTCATAATTAGAGCTTCAGAATTTTCCTTTGTTTCATCTAAACGTTATTATAACCTTCAGATAAATAAAGAATAACTTAAACCTACACCAAGTTTCACAATTTTTTACTCATAATAAGTAAAAATTACTTCCTCTTTTTTTAATTGTGTAATGGGAAAAAAAATAATATAAGCTCTAAACTGAAATATTAGATTCTGTATTAAAAATCTTTATTTTCTTGTTGCATTTGGTATCAGCAGACCTTGATACTTTGCCAGAATTGTTAATTTATCTCAACCTTTTAAATCCCAGAAAATTGTTTGAAGCAAAACAAGTAGTTTCTGAGTAAATATTATTCTCTCGCGGAACCAATTTTTCTATGAAAAAGAAGCATTCATGTTGAAATATTCTTTGAAATGTTTCAAGGTTTTGGAATACAGACCAAATATTTGTTTTTTCAGAAATTCAGCTAGCAAATTAGATATCAAAAACCAAAAAGTTTATGTTATTTTGATTTCAATCATGGGAGAGGGTTTGATGATTCGGAATCATAAGATTAGTAGTGATCATGGTATTTTTGCTTAGAATTAGATAGCAGGTAATTAATAACTCTAATAAATTATTCCATATTTTTGAAGAAATTGTTGAGAAATTACATAAGAAATTCTTTGTTTAATTAATGAATATTTAATAGCATCTGAGATTGCAAGTTTTAATAATACTGAGGATTGATCACACGTTTGTAGCTCTCATTTCTTATGCGAAACGTGCATTTTAAATTTTCAGATAGTTCTAATATTCATATTTTATATACTGAAACCGAGTATCAGGAATAAGAAAATTTTTCACTTGGTGCGATTTTACTGCTATATTATCCTTCGATAATTTTATCACAATGTTATATCTCCAGATAATTTAAATATTTGAACATGAAAATAGATTATTATAATATTATTATTAAGACAATAATTTTTTCGAATGTAAGAGTTACTACTGAAAAGACCACTACAGTTTTCTTAGATTTTATAACTCATATTTATGTAGTTTAATTCGCTGTTTAAATTCGCTCTATAACTGAATTTGGGTTTGTAAAATGTGTTATTTTAACAGTTAAATTTAATTTCAGTATAGTTGGAAATGTTCGTCAGATTCCATTTTATTATTTTGAATGAATTAATAATTAGTTTAATTTTTAATGTAGCAAGCCTATATCTTTATATTTAAAAAAAAAGTAAAAAACATATTTTGTAATGATAGCGAAAGGCACACTTTTTATGTGGTTAAATTCAATGTCAACACATACCTATATTTAATCAGTCAATTTTCATTGCAATAATAAATCTTAATTGAAGGTAATCCTGCACTTCAGAAATATACGAATCAGAATTTTTATGAAAGTCGTCATGCATTGGAAGAGAGAAATCTCTACCTATAAGACCTACAATGTATTTTATATTCAAAGTATATTAAATTAATATTCCTATGATGTTACTTTTTAATGCAATGGAATATAGAAAGAGTGACTTATCTTTTATAAAGTTAATATTTAAATCTCCGGAAAACGTGTTCTTTGCATTCTTAATAAGCAAGCGACAACTAAAACTGTAACTATAGGATTATATAATAGAGAAGTATAATAAATAGTTATTTTAAATTTTAATTAATGATAAATACTATTTGTAGTTGATAAGGATAGATGATTTAGAGAAAATGAAATAATTTTTTCATATTCTTTTAATCATATATGAATTTTATATTAATAAATAAAAGTAATAATTTTCTTTCATTAAATAAAAGCACAACAAATCTAAAGGTTAGTTTCAGTAACTCATTTTGTAGCTAATTAGCTCTAACAACTAGGAATATCATAATTTTGGGCTTATTTAAGTTTTGGTTTAGTTAGTATAAAATAGATGGGTCGATGTACGTCTGAAATTCTGAATGACTAATAATAACCCTAGAGTGATCCCAAAAAGTTTTGCAACGTATTCTATTTATTGTTTTTAAATAATAACTATTCAACTCTGACAGTCTCTTTAAGCTTTGTTACATCTAGATTAAGTCATTAATATAAAATTCCGGGTCATCTGGTTACGGTAATTGGTTTAATATGACTTAAAGGGGTTTACAACAATTACAAACATCTGTGTGTTCACTCATTCGACAACGCATTATTACATATATAATAAAACTCGCATCTGGCCTTTTAATTTAATGTTGAATAATATAATTATAGAAGTATCCTGTATCTCCTCGATCTCAAATTTTATTGCTTTTGTTCGGGTCGATAATTCCAGCAGTGCCATAAGAATTTATACCGGTTTACCAATAATCAAATAATAATGATATTTGAATTAGGCATAATTCATGATCTATAATTACTTAATGTAAAAATTTTAAAATAGTGCATTTTTCACAGTTGTCATCGTTTTGATTTAACTTTGTTTTGGATTTGTTTGCTTTCTAAGATCATAAATTTTTTTTAAAATTTTTAAATGCGTTTCAGGATGATTCATAGAAAACACATGCATTACATTTTAATTAAAATAAATGGACACATCTGCTTGTTAGGGTAAATCTTATAAAAAACGTTGCAGTGTTCTTTCTTCTTTCAACTTGTTATTTACGTGGAGAAAAAATGTAGAAGGCATACTTTAGAGAAAAGCTTATCTTGAAACTTTTAACCCCAACACCATTAAATGTTTGTCAAGTACTGTCAAAATAGATTTATAAAATTTTTGTCGGTTGTAGTTATAAATGATTAAAGATTCATCTTACATTATTATATCTTTCAGACTTTATTAGAAAAGAACATAATGTAAACGGACCATTATCCAAGGTGTTGTGTTAGAAATAACAGAAGAGGAATTAGCCAAAATAATCCTCTAAATATATGTATACAGTAATGAATAATTATACTTATCGTATTTTAATTTATTTTTTATGTCTTTATTTTATTTTCTGATAAAAAAGGCTATTTTAACATCAAAAGTATCATCGCTCATCTATAGATATGCAGACCTATGTATATATTATAAATATATTTCGTGTCACTAGCTCAAAGATTTAAGTTTGATTAATAGATTATAGCAATTTTTTGGGAATTTATAAAATTTTAATTCAAATCATAGTTTTACTTGTATATAATTATTAAATCAGTAAAGTCATAAACTGCATATATTTCTCATTTTAGTTAATATTATTTTCGATATGTATTAGAAAACAGAAATGTAATGCGAAATATAATAAAAAGTAATTTACTCCAGCATAACAGTGTAAAGCTAATATTAATTAATCTTTGGCTCCGATAATTTATAAACTTTAATATATATATTTAACCAAACCCACTGTCAATTTCTGATTATTGTAGAATATTCTATTAAGATGTATAATTTTTCAGTTCATGATGTATTTATATCTCCTAATTTTTTATCGGAGAAATTAATTTTTTAATTATTCGGAGTGCGAGAGGCACTCAAAACAATTCATTCATATAATATTGCTATTTCATAAATTTTAATGTCACATCAAGAATGACTATGAAAATGAATTATTTATTATAGATGGACAATTTAGATGTAATAGATAAGTTGTCACCAAGTTTAGCTGACTAAACCTAATGAAATTTAGGAGAGTCATGTACATGTGGAATGATATATAAAGGTACATGATATGATATATTAAATGATATATATAAAGAGTAAATCATAAATTACTTTCTCATTGCATTATGATGACAATTTTTAATTGCGGCATTGGAAAACATATTCAGCAATCTTTAAAAGAAAAAGTTTTTAAGTTTTCCAGTAATAAACGGAGAAAGTTAATTAATTTTAAAACTCCCTTATTAAGAAAATATAAAATAGAAAGTTGGCGATGAAGTTAAACAGTAAAAGAATATTTGAGTAACTGAAGCAAAAAACATTTTTAGCATTGATTTCGCTTGGTGTTTCGGCTGGGCAATTAAGATTTTCGCGGAAAATTTAAATTTTCTACCAAATACGGAAATATCGATATAGTTTATAATTTTTAATAATTTTTAAAGAAAAACGATATAGAAAGATTCGAATTTGATGATTTTTATAAATTATTCAACATTTTTAAAATTTGAAATCCAAATATTCCCTTTATCATATTCATTAATGTCAAGAGAGCTAAATATTAAGCCATATTAAATTCGAAATCTATTAAGACTAATTTTGCTTTTCGGTGAGTTCTGTATTGATCTTAAACTATCCATATACCATCCTTTATAATCTTTTAGTTTTTTTTATATCGTAACGTTTATGAAGTAATATTTATACCAATATATAATAATTGTACTGTTGGTATAATTTCGTAATTTCAGAGAATTGCTTTTAATTCTAATAAATGTGTATTTTTTAATTTAGTTAGTTATTTACTGTAGAAACAGAAAATGGATTAAATATTGTGCAAGATATTTCGTTGGATTTTTTTAAGACGAAATATAATGACACCAAAAAGTAATCTAGTTTTAATTAAACCCGTTTTTACATCTTTCAATATATTATCTGTGTGGATACATCGAAAGTTTGTAAAAGTTGGATTTTGATGTGAAATGCTTCTCATCCTTCATATCGAAACTACATTAAACTATTTCTTTATTAAATGTAAAATGAAGTATTCTTTCTTATGTTACCAATAAATTATAATTTGTCCAAAGTAATTCTATTTTAGATTCCACAAGTCAAAAAATTCTTTTTTAATTCAAAATTTAACTCAAAAAATTCAAAAAATTGAAGAAACAGATTTAATAATATATATTCGATCTTTTTCTTTTTTAATTTAATATTTTAGAGCAAGATAAATAAACGTGTAACGATATCAATAGTTTTGGTTAATAGTGATGTAGATATTACTAACTTTGCAAATATTTGAGATATCTGATTCAGCATAATAATCTTCAGTTAGTGATGAATCACTTTTAATAGCAGGCATATTTTTTTTAAAGGTTAAGCCATTACTGGAAGAAGCAGATATTTACAATTAAAATTTATTCGTTCACTTTTTATGTAATTTATGCACGACTGATATTTTGCATTAACTAAATTGCTGAAGGTGATTTTATTTTTGGCAAATTCAATTTCTCGCATTTATTAAAAAAGAAATCAACAAACAGATTTTGCTGAATTAAAAACCTGTAAACTTCATTAATTTTAATTTTTATTTTTAATTTTGCTTTATAACACTTTCATGGGTGCTGGTCTAAATTTTTTTTAAATAAAATGAATTTTTATTTTAATTATTTTCTTGTATGATCTTAGTGAATCTAGAGCGTTGGTGCCGTCTACGTGGAAATTTGCTGTTCTATTTTAAATCTCGCGACCAATGGTCGGAGCCGCTCGGTGTCATAGTTCTGGAGAAATGCACTGTTAAAGTCGATCCTGTATTGTCAGCCGTTCCAGATGCTCCTTTTGGCTTTTATTTAGGTAAGTCTGGTAGTATATCGGCAAAACCGCCGACAAACAAATTTTTACCTTAAAGCATCTCTGCGACAGAATAGCTTGTTTCCTTTTAGTAACATTATATGTAGCTGAATCTAAGTCTTCGAATAACGATTTACATAACGGTTTCAGCTCGTTATAGTTGTGCAGAAAAAAAGTTTTGTGGTAAATTAGGCCTTTTTGCTTGGAGCTAATCATCTGTAAATCGTTGTACCATGGAAAGTGGTTTCTGACCTGCTACATTGGTTTTGACGATGTTGAACATAGTTTTCGACATGTCCGTTTCAGAGCTAGTCTTAAATTTCTAGGTTAATAAATGTTTTCATTCATTAATAGATATCTTTAATTAATTCAGAATATTAACTTAAAAAAATTATTTAATGATTATTTTAGGTGGTTCCTGTAGGGATGATTCGGATTTTGTTATTTTTATCTAACACTCCTAATAAAATCATTTTATCGACGAAAAAATAGGATAATAATGGCACATAATAATGAACGGCATTATTTTAGCTTTTGAAGACCATTATTTTTTATTTACATATCTATGGCAAATGTAACAATATGTCGAGACCATAATTTTGAGATTGAAGTATGACCGAACAAAAATCGCGATCAGGACTTAAATTAGCATCCCAGAAATTATGATAGAATTTTTATGAAAGCTTTAATTGTTCTCAATCGAAATTAAATGTGTTTTATTTTGTTTTGAAGATTAAAATCTTATATAGTCTTATCTTGAAGATAAAATCTAAAATAAAATGAGTTAAATCCCAATTAAATTAAAAACTGATATTTTATCCACATTAAAAGAATTGAATTTAGAAACTGATGATATTATAATGTCATAAAGAATTTCCGAATTCGAAACTATCTACCCATTTAATGTATTGTATCGAATTGTCTTTGCAAGCAATTTTGTATATCTGTACTTCAGTTTATTTTATTGATTATATTTTATTAAATTTTCTATTAGTCATTTACTTTCCTAATATTTATTTTTATGGAAAACAGATTTAGAATGCCATATGGTAATAAATGTAAAATATTCAAAAAATAAAATTTAAATCTTAAAAGTTAAATTTACATTTTGTTATAGCATTAACATTTCCGTTAGTGATTGAACTCTATTAATAATACATTATTTAAATTTCCATAGAAAAACTTCATTGAATATTTTTTGCCATTACTAAAAAAAATGTGCGAACCGACATTTCGAAATTTTCTCTTTTGGGAGAATTTTGCTAAAAATGAAGCTTTGAAATATATTTTGGTACAATTTGCGACCATTTTCAAAGGTCACATTGAATTAATGTGACCTCGTAACCTTTTAATTTTTTTTCTTCATAAAAGATCATTTCAGAAATAAAAAATAATTGCAAAATTTAAAAATTTTTTTGTTGCAGTTTTTGACGGAGGTTTAACTCAATTTTTAGCAGCACCGTCAGAGAGAGAAAGATCTTCGTGGCTCGAGGTCCTTCAAACAGCAAGTTACGATTGCATGAGAATGAGACTTCAGTCGCTTCAAGAAAAGTTGGAACAAAGAAAAGGTCAAGATCCTCATTTGGATATTTTTATGTGGCGTCTTCAAAGGGGCCACACCTTAGGTACGCTAGATGGAAGAAAAAAATACGAGAAAGTTCTTTTATTCGTTTTATAAAGCTTATAAACTTTGCTTATGTTTTTACCTCCGTTTATATTCTATTACGGTTCGACATTTTCTTTAAATGACAGAAAGATACAGTTGAATAGCATTTTTAATTTTCGATGGACTTTTTAAAATTGATCTTTAAAATTTAATTAATTTGAATTATTTCTCTTAAATTTTATACTGGCCTTTAAAGAAATATCAAATTTTTATCAATATTCATTTCATTTAAGCATAATAATAAAGGAAATTTAATAGAACAATTTTAAAACAAAGACTCACTAAAAATTTTAGATCCTGGTGAAGTTCCCATTTGCGAAGTGTCGATTTCTTGTGATAATTTGCTATGTGATGGGCATGGTAGACCTCCGAATCCTGTTGTTGTAATTCACGTATTTCTTCCGGTAGAAAATGTTTGGATCAAATATGCTAAAACTGAAGTAATTGCCGTAAGTGTAAATACATTTATTAATTATTGGCAGTGTGCTTGCTGCACCAAAATAACAGTATCAGTGATAAATTTTTTTGCAAAAGTACTTTTTCTGCTTTTAGAAAAGTAGTAATCCATGCTTCTTAAGCACAGTTAGTTTTCGGCACAGTGATGGGCTCACTTCCGAAACTAGGGTTCGGCTTACGGCCCTTGATATTAGAGAAAGAGTTTCTTACACCGCGGCACCCCTTGGGCAAGCCGTAATCACTTTATCTTCCATACAAGAATCCCAGAAGTTAAGGATACCCTTAAGGTAAGATGACTTAAAAAACTGATTTTCGAATTCATTCCTCTAAAATTTTCAAAAATTGTCTCGTGTTTTCTATTCGTAATTAACAATAGGAATATCATTTTTGTTGAAGGAATGAATTGATTTGATTGAATTCACAAAATACTATTTTTAGTTTAAATTGATATTAAAAAATTGCATGTTTTCAGATCTTCCGCTGGTACAACAGTTGGGTTTCTAACAATGGTAGTGTGGAATTTGGAAGTAGAAGGAAAAGGTAGTACTGAGTCTACACCAAGCCGTGCAGTTGCAATGACAGAATATTCCTCCGTGGTAAATTGATAAGTTGTAAATCGTGTCTTAAGAGTTTCATAATATAATAAAAAAAATTATGGAAAATTTTTTGTTATCTATAATTTAGTGATATAGAAACTGAATATGATATAAATGTAAAAATACTATTTCGTTATTAACAATCATATTCATTAATGTCAATCCAGTTTCATCTAATAGTTTTGTATGTAGTTAGTGCATCTCAGTAATGCATTATAAATACAATTAAAACTTTAATATTATTTCAAATATATTTTTTAAAATTCTGTCAGTACATTTTTTTATTATTTTACAGTAAAGCTTAATAGTTATTTTAAAAGAAATATTTTATCCATTAAAAATTTTGAATTTTGCTCTTCATTTGTGATACATTTATTAACATAATGCATGCATACACCATTTGAAAATAAAAATGTCACTAACTTCAACAGTTTATTAAGAAGTTCTCTATGAAATTTCATATTTGTGCCTATAATGTTTGCAGTTTATTCGAAATAACTTAAAATTTTTCTTGAATATCTATAAATGTGCCACATAATTCTACGGTTAAAAATTAATATCTTCTTTTAAACAATTAATCAATTAGTACGCTACATTTTGCGATGAATAACTGTTGGTTTTAGTTTAGATCGTATATCCATTATTGATTTCAATCAAATTTATAAATGCATGAAATCTTATTTTAGAACAATTTCGGCCATCGACGATCACAATCATTACCTCCCAGATTAAATACCAAAATAAAACTTCCACATCAGGGGCCATTAAATATTTTATTTGCAAATCCGATTGTGCAAACTTATAGATTTCACTCAGGATTGGGTGGAGATATTTGTGTGCAAGAAATAATGGCAGAAAGCAAATTATGCTTTTTATTTCCACAGCAGTTGCTGTGAGTGATTTTATTAAATTTATTAATAAAATTTTAAGATTATTTTAATAATAAATAAAAAAGTATGATTTCATACTCTTAATAATTTTTTAGAGCTGTTTGGATCCAGGAAGAAAAAGAACTTTTGCAAGAAGTATCAGGAATGGGTGAACTCAGGGAACCTTGGCATTCCAGACAGGTTGAATTACTGGATCGGCATTTGCAGTTACTACATCTTTATTCTCAGGCAAAAGAGCATTTGCAAGCGCACAAAGGTAAATTTATTCAATGTCATAATTATAAAATTGATTTTCTTAAATAAAAAAAATTCAATTTAAATGTTTCAGGTGGATTTTTCAAGCCAAGTGCAAGGCGGCATGATCGCACTCTGGAATTCGCTCCTGTTAATTTACATTTGCAAAGAATGTGGGCGCAGAATGATTCTCTGAAAAAATGCGGATTTTATGATGTGATTACTGTTGGTGCTTTTACTGCTCACTCGCACAAATCTAAAAACGGAGGATTGATTAAGTTAGTAATACATATTACGATTTGTTTAAAAGAATAGCTTTTTGAAAAAGCACTGAAAATGATTACAATAATCTTTATTTTTTCTGTTCAAAGTTAGATGCAAAGATTTTAAATATTAAAAATATAATATTTATAATAATTTATCTATTTTTTCTACATTTTAATTTCAGGCTTTTGCAATCTCTCAAGGAATCCCCAACGAAAGGAAGTCTGACTCCGGGATCGACAAAAACGATTATGGCTCATGATGCCATTCAAGCTATTAAACAGTTAAGAAGAGAAGTTGTAGATGGCATGAAAGCTTTAATGAGATTAGCCAGAGAAAAGCAAACCAACGGAATGTTACCAATATGTGATGAAATGATTACTAAAGTAAGTCAGGTTCTCAGTGAATCAAAATTAAAAAGTAGAATTATAAATTTGATACAACAATTGTTCGAGAAAAAAAAGAATAACATACTCGAAATCTGATTTTCTTTCACAGACTCGTACTTTGTTAAGTCTTTGGGATTCAGCTTTGGTAGAAGAAGCTTTAACTTTTATGGAGGAAAATAAAGTAATTCATGTGGTAGAAGATGGATTTAATTTACTTGATGAGAGCTTATATCCTCAAACTATGTCACCATATAGGTATGTGATTTATATTGCCAATTTAATGAAAATCTAAATTCCAAATACATTTCTTTTTGATATTTTCCCTATTTGTCTTTTTTTGCAGAAGGATAACCCAACAATTAAAACTAGAATTTAAATCGCAAGAAATTGATGATTTGGCCACACCAGATAGTCCTTACAACCACTGGTCAGAACGAGAATTGACTGATTACAAAAATGAGACACCATCAGTTTTAACATGTTTTGACTATTCTAACAGATTAAATCCTGTAAATGCTACTTCTCCAATAGATAGCGAAAAACAGTTTGTGATATTTCCTGATTGTGATGAAGAAACCAAAGAAAATAAAGTAGATGAGGAAGATGTAAGCTTGTTATCAATGAAGAGCAACGACAAAAATCAGTATAATCATAAAACTGAAAAAGTGAAAAATGGAGATGATGTCAATAGACAATTTCTTGATACTCAGGTCATGTGCAGTTCACCTTCAGCAAATTATTATAAGCCAACAGATGAACCAGAACCGTGGGATCTGACTCAATTAAATATTGAGGCTAGTGTGATGTGTCTAGTTAGTAAGGTCAGTGGCATGATTTATTATCACAATACTTGGCATTTATTTGTACAAAATTTTTTTTATACTAAGTAAAAATGATTAATTTAGTATAAAATTTATTTAAAATATATGTAGTATTTAATAAAAGTAATTATTGATCTATAACTTTTCAATTTTTGATTTTTTTTCCTTTATAGAAGAGGTAATAGAAACTTCATAATTTAAAATAAAATTAATTCTTCATATTATTTATATTAATTTTCCATAATTGATTTGATTGTTAAAAAAAATAATTTAAATTTCATTTATAAATATAATTGAATCTTTAAAATTTTAATTATTTATTTTAGGTTAAGTTTTTATGTGGCCGATGCAGTAGCCCGGCATTAAGGTTGAGGGCACAAAAAGGGTGCGGTAAACAAAAATTTTCTAGTTCTCATTTAAATCAAATACCAAATGGGAATGGAACTGGAAAAATTGTTACTATTCAACCAATCAACGTGAATTCTTCGAACAAAACCAGTTTATTAATAGAAGAAAAAGCTTTAGGAAATACTCATAATTCCAGTGATGGGCTAAGCAAAACGGTTGATTCGGTTTCTAGGGCTGTCAATGGCACTTTCAATGTAAGAAATGGACAAACAATTAGAAACAAATTCACTGAAGGTGAACCATCTTGTCATTTTTAGATTTGCATAAATATATTTATTTACCTGATATCTAAGAGTGAAAATATAAATAAAAAAATCAAATTCGAGATCACTTTAATTGTTAGTTAAATTATTTAGTCAGTGTAACAATAATAATTCAGTTTTCAAATAAGCATATAAAAATGTTTGAGAAATCAAATTCAAATATTAATGAGATTGTTTAGTACATACATTGACTACAAGATATAATTATATATTTATAATATAAAACATTAATAATAATAATAATAATAATAACTTTAATTCTCTTAAAAGTGAGATATTTTCTTCATTTTTATTTTTCAGGTTTAGATTTTGATTCTATTAAAGATTGGACGAATGAATTGCGACCCAGTATGAAAAAATTGCGACAGGCAATGGATGGTCTACTTAAAACAGTTCGACTCACTCATAGTGTTTTCCGTGTGCAGGAAGATCGAAGGACTGCTCAAAGATTTTGCAATGTTAGATATAGAAGGGATGTATGCTTTTCCCAGGCTGTAAGCATTTTTAATTACATTTTAATTTTATATTTCTTATTATAATTCTATTTATATCTTGAAATTCATTAATAATATAAAAATTTTATATTATATAAAAATTGTACATTAATAACCTATTTTTTATAAAAATATTTATATGTATTGATTTAAAAACTACTACATTAACTGATTTCATTTGGTGACAAAACATTAGATAATGCCTTTTAATGAATAAGTTTTGAATTATAACTATTTATAGCTAATGAAATAAAAATTTTTTATTCTAGTTAACTTCACTAGTCTCGGGTTTAATGGCAAAATTATGGTGTCAGAAACCAGATCCTGGTTTTTTATTAGTTTTGTGCTCCTTAGGGCCTTTAGCATCATTTGAAAGTTTGCTTAGTTACCATGGAGATGAAATTGATATGTGGGGTGATATGGCAGTTGCCGTAGAAGATTTATCCACTGTTAAATTCGTATTGACTCGATACGCCACAAAGTTCAGGTATCATATTTTTCCGTGGTCAGAAAATTTGTCGTAACAATCAGGAATATATTATCATAATTCTTTTAATTCTCAGAGTATCAGAAGAATTTCCAATGCCACGAGTGGTTGGAACTCGAGCAGCTCTCACAGTATTATTACCTGTACCTGATTCAGTGCATTCAATGATACCTTTGACCTATAATCAATCTTCAGCTGTTACATTCAATGTAACACCTGTTTTTTTTAATGTTGGGATTAACGAAAAAGCTACTTTAGCAGATTCTTTAGGAAATACGAAACCTCAAGACAAAAGCAACTTGGATAATTTTGAAAGGGTTAATTTATATTATCATAGATTTAAGTAAGTGAAATGAATAATGCAAAAATATATATATTTATAATAAAACCTTAGCAAATTTTTCTGTTTTATTTTTTCATATTGGAAACTATTAGCAGAATTTGTTCACTTAAATGAATATTTTATAAAACCTTAATTTTACTATTAAATTCTAAATTATTAAAAAAATACTATAAATATTTTAAATTCATAATTCCAGAAAATTGGGAGTGCATCACGAGTATAGAGGGGCGCACGGAAGTTCATTATCGGAAATGATAGAAAATTTAAAAACCACTGTTCATACTAAACAAAACAAAAACGTTCAGATTTTGCATTTATCAGCTCGAATATGCCGAAAACTTAAAGGTCAGAAAATCGATGTTATCAAAAATATTTACTTTCGAACTTTTAAAAAGGATGTATTATTTTATTTTAAGGTTTGAGATTTACCAGTTGCAAAAGTGCCAAAGATAGAACCGGTATGTCTGCTACGTTGGAGCAAGCGAATATATTAGTTTCAGAGTACGATTTGGCTGAGCATGAATTCCAAAGTGCATTAGATTGCATGAGGAGGTAAATTGTTACATTTAATTTTATAAATTCCAATTCTGAAATTATAAAATTTTCATCACGCTCAATCATTAAAGTGCATGCTATTTTAGGCATGTGATTTAATGTCCTAGTTGTTAAAAATTTTTAAGGGCAGAGATAGATCATTAATATTATCTTTTCAGTAGCCATTTGATAAACTGAAGAATTTCTATTGTACTAAATAAACTTCTTCCTTTATTTGGCGCTTAATTAAGCTATGAGTCAAAGTTTTTTTCTGAGAAAAGTTACTGTTAAAGTAAATTGATGCATCCATAAAATCGATTTTTTCTAAAACTGTATTTTATTCTTCGACATTACAGTGAAGGCTGCAGACGGGAAAATACTCTCAAAAATACAGGTGTTAGGAAATATGCAATTAATAGCCTGCAAAATTTGGCATTGCCAAGATTATATCGGCCTCCAACAGGGACTCATGGATCAAACGCCACTTAAATTCAACAATGTTTACCATTTCCAAATATCCATATTAATATATTTTCAATGTTTTTTAGTTAGTCCCATTATCAGTTTATTTATATTGTGCCAATTGTATAAAAATTTTCCAATTTAAATACAACTTTCAACTTCCATGATTTGTACAGTACTTAAAAAAACTCGGATTTTGTAATTTAATTTTTTATTTAGAATTTTATTAATTTAATTACAAAATATTTAAAGTTTTGTTTTTATTATATTTTTCTTAAAATTTTTTATAAAAATTCAATGTGCTATAATTAATTCATAAATTATAATACTTTATTCATATTACTCAGGCTTTTTTGAGTTTCGTTGATTTTGTATGTTTATTATTTATGGTGATGAATTAAATAAAGTTTTAATTTATAAAATTTTAAAAATAGTTATAATTTTCAATGTATTTAACCCCTAATTCATATTTATGATCTTTTTAAGTTTTAAAAAAACGAAATAAGGACGACACATCTCAAATAATAATAATTCCACATTTTTAAAATGAGCCGCATTAGATTGCAATTTTTTTTAAATTGACATACAAGAATTCTTTTCTCTCTGAAATTTGATTAAAAATTAAAATTTTCGGAATTAAATGCATATCATAAAATTATTCAAGTTTATATGGTGAATATAACATGAATTAGCAAGAATAATGATGATGACTGTTTACTTAAAAAATATTTTTAAGATTATATTGAAGTTTTAAATATATTCATCTGGAAGATCTCTTTCTTTGATATTTAATTTACCCGATAAATTTTCAGTCTGCGCTTGACCGTTATTCAAAGTGATTATTGAACTGCAATTCAGGGAAGTTTGTCGCAGTCCAGTCTTGCTGTCAGAGAGATGATGTAATAGATGATGAACTTCAAGGAAATTAGTTTTTAAAAATTACTTTAAATGAGAGACAATGGTTTTGATCATGTGAAAAACATATGTCTATGATAATGGGTGGCAAAGTAAAAAATTAAATTGTACATAAATCTTAAAATATATCAAAAATTAACACATAATATGTTCCCCATTTGAAGCAACCCGTCATATCATTTTAGAATAAATTCTTGTAACGGCTTGGATCATTTTTAATATTTATGGACAAATATTTGAAAAATAAATTGTTTTTGTGAAACAACAGTTTCCATTAAAGTTCCCAATTCTAGTTTCTAGTCTAAAATAGAATTAAAGATTTTGCTTTTTAATTGCAGACATGATATTTTTAAGGCGTATGAAAGGGGCAGCAGAAAATTTTTAATCAACAATTGATCCATCTTAAAATGTTTTATTGTCGTTATTAACATATTAAATTATACAAAACAATTTCAGATGGCCTCTTACAACCTTTTTTTTACCTCAAAGCGTCACCAATTTTCGTTTTTTTGAAAAATAAAAAATCATGATGTCCAGACAGGGAAACGAAAAAGCTAAATTCGATAAATGGGTAATTTTACCATCAAAATCTAGAGCAAACAAACATTATTATTATAATGTTATCACCAAAGAATCGAGTTGGACAAATCCAAATAAGGTGAGCTGAAGCGATTTAAGTTTTATCATTCTGAAAAGATGTTCTCAGAAATCAAATACCTTTTTGAAGTAACTTAGTTGCTTCTGTTCTAAATATAGAACAAATAGTTATTTGAAACTATTCTGTAAAATAGTGTTTCTTTTCAGTTTACTGATCGTATAGGTATACATTAACAAAACTTATTAAAACACGATCCTCCAAAGATCTTTCGTTAATGCAGGGGGTAAACAGTAATTTTTCAACAAATTTATAATCTATGAATAATGGATTTGTAAGCATAAGTACCTTTCCACAGTAAACAGTTAATGAAAGAGGATTTTATTTCTTCTCTTGCTGCTTATAAAGAAATAAAAATGTGCAATCTAATTATTTTACTTATATTGAATTTGATTAAACAATTTCACACATTTTCATTAAATATCTATTTTATTTTTTGTTTTTGTAATTTTAGATGGAATACAGCATAGAAGAAAATTCTGATACTAATCATCTTAAAAATCAATCAAAAAAAAGGAAAATATCTGATATTAATGATGAAGAAGAGATAAAACCAAAATTTAATGAACTTGTTTCAAGTGGTAAACAAATTTTGAAAGCAAAAAGAAAGAATCAAACTGATGTGTCAAAGAACAATCCAAATTACCAAAATAACACATTTTCTTCAAATATTATAACTAATAATAGCTCACCTAAAATTAATTCCATTAAATCAGATAATACTACAATTAATAATTATTTTAAGATGCAGCAAAAAAGTAATCCAATTTGTAAAAGGAAAATGGAGTCAGATTCCACTGCAAAATATATCATTCCTAGTTCAGATAAGGGAAGTTCTTCAGATATAAAAAATAATAAACTTAATTGTCTTAATATCAAAAATGATGAATTTCAAAACAACAATTACAATAAATTTGGAAATATTAATACATGTAAAGATAAAACTCTTGCGCAATCGCGCTTACTCAAGAAAAAATTAGAATACAAAGTATCACTGGAACAAAAATCTAAAATCAGTAAAAAAAAAGAGCCCAAAATACAAGTTAAAAATTATATCTCTGATTCTAACAGCACTAACAGTTCTAAAAAGAGAAATAGAGTTGCTTTAAATGAAAATGATAAGACATGTAAAAATTTTGAAAATATGCCAAATTCTTCAAATGACATTGTCATTGCATCTGAAATTTCAAATAAAAATGATGAAGAAAACATGGATTGGGAACCACTAGAAGAAGAAATAATGATTAAACATGTAAGTTGTTTATATATTTTTTAGCATTATCTTAAATTATATTAAATATTATATAAATATATATATATAAATATATATAATAAATATAATATATACAAATATATGAATATTAAAATATTCATGCAGTTCTTAATTATTTTATTTCAAATTATTAATATCAACAAAGTTCTTTTGCGTTTTTTATGTATTATTTGTGTTTCTTATGTATTGCCTCACTTTTCAAACTTGAGTGGATATTTATTTTTTTACAAAAGACATTCAAAAATTGTCACTAGATAAATTAAAATATATTTTTCTTATCAGATAAATTGTATCCGGAAAAACCTTGACACAGAAGCTGAATTATCTCATGATATTGCAATTTGTTCAAATAGAGACAATGAAAAAGAGTCTGACTTAAATAAATTAGTATTGATTTTTGATACAAACATTTTCATATCATGTTTACCTTTTATAAAAGATATTCGTGATAGATTTATTTTAGGTAAGTTAAAAAAATTTTTATTTTAATGTTATAAAATCTAGATATAATTTTTTTTTACACATTTTTGTGTTTGTTTTTCAAATATAGATCTCGGACTTCCATTTATTTATATTCCATGGCGTGTGCTCCAAGAATTAGATCATTTAAAGAATTCCAAAGAATCACAGCTCAACAAAAGTGCTAGAAAAGCAATACAATATATAAATGAAAATTTTGTAATACAGCATCCAAGAGTGTATGGTCAATCTTTGGACGAGTTTTCCTCAACGCTAAATGATCAAAAAATTTCTGATGATGAAATACTAGCAGCATGTTTGCGTTTGAAGCAGATGGATTATTCAAAACGAGTAGTTAGTATATAACCTCACTTGTAGTAATTTTCTTCTAAAATTTATTTAAATTTCAATTTTTTAATGAACTGAGGAAAATGAAGTTACATTGTTTTGACAAAAAAATAAAATAAAGAGATAATTCAGGATGGATTATGGTTGGATGGGTTATGCAATGGCACGCCATCTAGTAACAAGAATTTATATTATATACTTTTTATTTTAGATACTCGTGACGAATGACAAAAATTTAGAATCAAAAGCTTTAATGAGTAAAGTTGAAGCTTATTCAAAAGATAGGTTAATGAAAACATTTTTACAAACATCTGAAAATAAAAATAATGAGTCTGTTAATGGTATTAATCTAGAAGAAAGTATTAATGCAAAAATAAAAAATAATTCTTCATATTGCAAATTAAAAGAAATTTTAACAACATTTCTAGAACCAGTAAGTAGAAATAATAAATAACGATATGAAATATATAAGAAAAAATATATAATATATTTTTAAAAATTTAGCCAATATTATAGACAAGCAATCTTTAGTATTTCTATTTTAGAATATAACTTTTTAAATGTTTAGATTCAATAAATTTGAATTATAACGTTTTTCAACATCAATTTTGTTATATCTTATTTTTTTTCTTTGTAATCTTTTTTGTAGTTTTTGAAGGAAGAGCTAAAGAGTGCTTTTAAAGATTGCTGGGAAACGATAGTTCGAAAAAAGCCTCCTTGGAATTTAATTGACATCATTAATTGCTTAATAATGCATTGGGTAGCTGTATTTAAATATCTCTTTCCACAAGATGCTCTTGAACTCATTAGAGAACTGAAAGAGTTTTTTATTATACCAAAATTAGGTAAGAAGGTAAATTAATTACTGAAATTATTAAAATTTTAAAAGAAACGTTAAAAGGCTTTTGGAAGAAATAAAAAATTTAATAAGTTTTTATTTGAAATTAGAAATATAGAATAAGAAATAAAATTAAGAAATAAAGAAATAAATGTTTAAGATTTACTTTCAAGAAATCATCTCTAAAGCAATCTTGATACACTATTATCGGTTAAAACAGATAACGGCATATATCGGTTATAACAGATCAGATATATCGGTTATAACAGACAGGCAGATCAATTTACATAAGTTTTGCTTTTTTATATTAGTTTGTACTTAATATTTAATTGTAAATTTATTTTTATATTAGTTTGCTTTTTTACATTTGTCTATATTGTATAATAGGGCTTTCATTTTTAATATTATTTATTGATAATTTATATTTAATTTATTTGATATTTAAAATAGATATTTAAAAATGTATGATTTTCAAAGTATTATTTAAAAATGAAGGTTCATAAAATTGTTGAAAAAGAATAAGAAATAAAATCAGTTAATAATTTACTTATATTAATTGCCTATTTTTTTTATGTTTACTATAATTGCCAACAATTATATGTTTTAGAAAGTGATATTTTTGAAATAATTGCTAAGAGTAAAAAATTCCTAATGTATTTAAACACTCCAGAGAACATTAACAAGACTTATATGAAAGATTTTGATACAACCATCATAAAAATGGAATCGCTGGTTCAGCATGACTGTGAAAAAAATAAAGTAAGTAGATCTTAAGTAGAGCATTTTAAAATATTTTTAAACATGATAATAAATTAATTTTGTTCTGTAAATGTAATATTTTTTAAAATTTGTTTTAGAATGAAGTCATGAAAGATGAAGAAGCAGTTAGTTCTTCATTGACGTCAAATTCCTTTGACTCATCCAATTTTTCAGCAGATTATAATTTGGAAATGTCAAGTTGTGATTATGAATTGTGTAAAGAGAAAGTAAAAGTTTTATTTAAAACTGTTTGGTCCGAAGTTAAAAATTATTTGTTAGTAACTTACGTAAATAAAATCTTATATTATGTAAATGAAAAATATGTCTTTTAAGTAACATGTTTAATTAATTTTTTAGTTGTGAAATAACAGAATTGTTCCAGAACAGTGACTCAAATAATATCCAGGCTCTAAATGAAATTAAAGTTCAGTTTCAACATACAATTCTGCAGATTGAAGAGCTTCTTAGCGCCATAGACTTGATTTTATCTTTAAAATTTCAAGAAGTGAATCGAATAAATCAAGTCGCTAGACAATTTATATACTATCTGTTAAATATTTTAAAAATGGAATCATCTGAATTAAATAATTTACATATTGGTCTGGTTATTTTGTGCAGAGATGATGAAGGAAGGTAAATAATCAAATTCATTTTTTGCCTCAGGGTTAAGATCATATTATAATGTTGATATTGTCAGTCACTTAACCTGTTCATCCGAAAATTAATTTTATTTCCGGTTTCAGATATGTTCTTGGAGCACTAATGAACGATTTAAAACTACTAGGGATGAAAATGGTTAATATTATGAGAGCACACGGACAGGTATGAACTGAATCATGTGAAACTTTTTGTTATGGAAAGTTAATTATTTTTATTGGATCTCTATGAAATACGATAAAAAAAGTGAATGCTCACACCTTCCGAAGAAAAGTTATGAATAATTTTCTGAACTCCGGTTATAATTACAAAGTAGTCTGAAAAATGTAGAAGTTCAAATTAAAAAAATTTAATTTAATGGCTGTTTAAAAAATAGTTAAAATAATTTGGATATTAATATATTTATTCCACATCAAAAAGGAAAGAGTTACAATTTTCATTGGAAAATATTAACATAAAATTTTTGCTCACTGTTCGCAATTAATGTACTGAATAAATGAGAGTTTTTATTTTTTACTAAGCCTTATATAACGATTATTAAGTAAGAGTTTAGATTTTTTCCTGTTTGCTAAATTAGAATTTATTAAAAACCAAAAAAAAGCGTCTCAAAAAAATATTTTACTTTAGAATCAGCAAAACTAAAGCCATAAATAGTTGGGCCGGTTATTTAAAATTTTTAGTTTCACAATAATTGCTGGATCTTTCAGCTAAATAATTCTAAATTTATGCTATTGAATGCAGATATAATTTTATGAATTCAAATTTCAAAACATTATAAAATTATTTTAAAAGTTATTCGTTTTGGTAAATATTCGGAAAGGGTAATTCGTTGGAAGGTTGAAGCCAATTTTCTTTTGAATATTCTGTTCCTTTCATGTCGATGACGTGGAAAGTATAAACATGCCTGGACTTGTTGCTTTTGTTTGATTCACTTTTATGTACCACTAATCCGTTAATTAAGACCAAAGATCCTATAAATTGAAAAAAATACACTTAATTTTTATTTTAACTTTGTGCCCACCCGTCAGGTGATAATTTAAAAATCTAAATGCATGGGATTATAGTAAATTAACGCCTGAGTGAAAACTAATTCAGAAATGAAGAATAACTAAGAGCTTTATAAGATAGCTCTTCTAAAACAAAAAATTATATACATAAATATATAAATTTTTTCTTGTATATCTATTCTAAGTGAAACTTTTCATTTGAAAAATTACTTAAATGTATTAATTTAACAAATGATCTATATAATTGTATCTCTAAATGCATTTGATTTTTGTATTTTTTAAAAATTCATCGATTTGGTTTTTATGTAGTGATTCTGTAACATTTGAAAATGTATCCGTGTAAACGAAAGATTAAAAATGTTATAACTCTTTTGAACTGTAACTCGTTAATACTGGCGACATTTAATTTTGGTTAATAAATATATTAAAGGTATTACGTCGTTAAGCCTTGATTCGGATCGGTCGGACCTTTTGAAAGTTTTATTTTTTAATTTTGTCCGCTGATAAAATGTTTCGCCAATCACTGATTTATTTAATTCGCTGTTGTTATTGTTCAAGTGCAGATGACATTGTATTTATGTAGTCTAATTCTGTATTTTTATGTGTCAAGAAACATATTTAGAATAAGATTCAGTTTAGAAAATATGGCAGATTTTTATTTTTTTTTAAACAAATGAAATTTTGCGAACTAATTCATGAAATGATTGAGCCATAGGAACAAGGAATACCTTTCTTGACCGGACAAGGAATGAAATGAGATGATGAATAGATTGGCTCCGGATTGGTGTAAATTAACAAGTCGTCAGAGTTTTTGTCCGGATTACAAATAAACCTTCTGTGAACGCCACTTCTGTGTGATCTGGGTGCGAACCAGAGACATCCGTTTTCCCTAGTTGCATCTTCCAAAGCTATCCAGAATCCAATTAGCTTTTGCTCCGGTACCGTGTGAAGGTAGCTCGCATCTTGATGGGAAATAACTTTTATAAAAGTAGAAAATGCTTCTTTTAAAATTATAAAACATCTCTCTTCTTTTTTTTTTTTTTTTTTTATTTTTTACCGCTTTCATGTTAAGATTTTTGATGTACATTTTCTATTTTCGAACTCTTCCATTGTTAATATTATTATTATTTATTTATTTATTTATTATTACTATTATTAGTGCAACGTGTTTCATTTTCATTTATTTATTGAAAAACTAGTGAAAAACACAGTTTTATTGAAATTTTTCAAGTTGAAGGCCTTTGTCTTTCATCAGGTTCGGTTTTAAGATTTCTATATTTTCCAAAAACGGGAAATCACCTTACCTTCGCTACCAATATGGGGGTTTTTATATATGTACATGCTCTGAGCAACGCAAGGTTCCTTCAAATCGAGCTTCCGGCAAATTTCCTTAACTTTGTTGCAAAAGGTATACTTCCTGAAGACGGGATGAAGCCAATGCAGCGCATGGCCCACCTTGTTCAGGCTAAACTTGGCGTCCACTCGCAACTTGCCTTCCTCGTCGAGGGCTCCCTCCTCGAAGAAATGCCTTATTTTGTCGTTGCTTTCTAAAAAGTAACGCGTTTTCGCCTACAAAAAAGGTCGTTCGTTCATCTAGGGAGTCTTCTTTCGATGGATCAGCGAATCTTGACTGCTGCTCATAGCTTACGTGCGAGTTGCTTGTGGTGTTGAAAATGACCCTTCGAGTTTCTTCTGGTATGTCCCGCGTGAGACCGTATCCTGCTTCCTTCATCTCATCGACTTCGGATTCCGTGAAGAAATCGTCAAATACGGCAAAGCCATTTTCGATGAATTCGGCCTCGAGCTGAAATAAAAAATAAAATAAATAAACGCTTTAAAGAAATCGGGCAGAATGTTTAAAAGTTGAAAAGTCTAAGTTGATGCGGTTATTAATGTATTGCTTTCTAAAGCAACGTGCAGTTGTATCTAGAGCGTGAAACCTATGTTGTACTGAAGGGAAGCACATAGAGTTTAGTTTGTCTTACCCAACAAATGAAATTAAGCAAAGAGATGACCGAAATTAATTTTGAGAAGACCACGCGTTCAGACTGAGGTCTCCGCTGTTGTTTGATGAAAAAGATTGAGTCTCACCTTTTCCATGCCTGAACAGTAACTGGTTTTTAAAAGAACCTTCAGCTTTATTAAATTACAGCTAAAACTCGGACACGGTGCCGCGTTCGCAAGTTAATTCCGAAGACATTTTTAAATTTGAACAGTTCTCAACTTCCGCTTGCGATTTCGAATTAGCCGGTCATCCGCCTGGAAGAAATTTCACCTGGAAAAAGAAATTAAAGATTGCCCTCTCTTCGCTTGCAAACCGAAATTCCACGCTGGACACACGGAAAAGCGAGTTTTACGTTTGAAATTCTACGGATACCTGATGGGTCCAGACATTTCAGATTGCTCCATTAACGAGATTTGCACATTCAAAAAATGTGGGTCGACGTTGGCGATCGGGTCTTTGTCCCCAACTATTAACGTTCCAGGCAGTCCGGCAAGCGGCAGCCAAAAACTCCGTTTTGCATTCTGCCCGCAATGCCTTTCGTTGCATTAATTTTTTCGGCGGTTTTCTGAACCATTTTCCACACCAAAAAAAAAAAATCTCGATTTCCTGTATTTGCCCCTCAAAGGACCATACTACGACCCTTCCTCAAGATTAAATTCGGCATTTTCGACCCGGAAATATCAGCGCGAGCAAATGTCCCGGGCGGCCTGCCACACGAAATCCAAACGTGCAAACGCGCAACGGGATGCAAAATTTCGTAGGAGTAACAATCCGTAAGCGAAAACGAGCCTGAAATTCGGGCTGCAAGTGCCCTTTTTCACTGGTGAAACTGCCATTCTTTCATCCCGTTGGAAATTTGGTTTTTCAATTCTTCACTTTGCTGCACGAGGGTGACAGGCACGCGGTCCAGAGAGAAAATTGCCTCGTCCCATCCCTTTTTCAGCATTTTCTTGCAGCTCTCGGAACGCAGATATATTTTAACCTGTGATACAATAACCTCGCCTGTATTCGTACGGGTACGCGGCTCGGGAGCGGTTTCCCAGTTCTCCGATAGGTTTCGAATCAGGTAGGAGAAACGGGGATTTATGCAGAGCCGCGTCTTTCGTGATTAGAAGCCCAATCGAGCCATTTTTCCACGTTTGCTCAGACGCGAACCTCACAGGGTTCACTGCATGCGACACAGTTTCTCTTGATCTTTACGCCGGGGTCACGGATCGAGCCCAAGAGAGTCTCCGTTGAGATTACCACAGAAAAAGCTGATGATACCAAGTTCAAATTGTGCCGCTCTTATTTTGATTATGATTCAGGGATTTCAAGTAAATTTCCTCTTATCTGCACGAGGTCGTCACCACCGAAGCAGAGCGTGACCCGATGTTCAGAGCTCGAACGCGAAACAGCTTTCCACATGGAAAAAAGCTCGAAAAGGTTTACCTCCGGGGGTCCGGTCTCGCGGAGCGTGATCTGCGGTAAAATCTTTGAGCCAGCCGCGTTCGAAAATTCGCATAACAAGGCCGCGATCAAAGTGACGAACAAGGAAAATATTTTCCCGTCGACCGGATGTTGGAAGAGCCGCGGAAAATTAACCCTTTTCCGAGGGGTTCAAATTCAGAAAATCCAAAATGCGTTCCGGTCCAGGGAATACTGCAAAACTGCGCCGAAACGGAAAACTCGGCAAAGAAAGGCAAAGAAAACATCTCGCTGGATCGAAGGGAAATGCCGGCGAAAGGCTTCGATTCTCGAACCTGCGGCGGAGATCCGACATCGCGATGGAGCAGATATTCGTCAGGCGAGTAAAGGTGCGACGACAAATTTGTCGATCTTTCAGTTTGTTTTTTCTTCCTTCAGTTGCTAACTCAGTGATCTTGCGATCAGATCAAAGGCGAACTCCGACGGAGATGTCTCACGGTCGCACAGATGCAGACAGAAGAGGTATCCGAAAGTTTCTGGCGATGTCACCGGGACGGATGACTCAGGCACCGGAGATGAGAGGACGCACCGAGGATGGAATGCTGCCGCAGCCTAAGTACGGACTGGACCGAATCAACGGGATGCGTGAAGGTGCCGCACTAGGGGAGCGGGTCCGTGTTCGAGATGTTTCTTCATCGCAATGCCTTCGCGAAAAGAAAGGGAGGAAGGGAAGGTTAGATTTTGGAAATTTGGTACGAGATGGTGCAAATTTGGAAAAAGCGGAAGTCGACGAGACTCCCCTTTGGTGAGAATAAACTTTGCCTCGTTGATAAGGAAACGCAATAAGTGCGGAAAAGCGCGAGAGGATAGGGTCCGAGGGTAGGTCGAAGATGCTGGAGGTGAAGGTGCTGCAGAGATTTTACATGTCGGGCACAGGCGAGAATGATCAGCGGAGAGCCCCGGTTTTTGGGTGACTTCCTCCTTTTGGATTTGGGTACCGGTGGACGTTAGAGGCGAGTTGTGCAGCGCTGACAATTGTAACAGTTCGGGTGCCAGGGCGATGGGGTTTGGCAATGATTTGGAACGCTTCTTTCGCTGACCTGAGAAACTCTTGGATTAGACATCCTCCATGACGTACTTGAGTTCCAAAGACGTCGGCGAGCAGCTCTAAGATTCCTTCAAATTTCTATTGCGAGATAAGTGTCGGGAAAATCGCCAAAAGCAACGTGTGAAGACATATGAGAGGCGCAAATTCGAGGACGGTGTCCCCGGAAAGACGTCCGATCACGATGAGGGTTTTTCGCGACGCTTGAGACGGTTCGACAGCGGAATTTTTCCAATTCCGAACGCTGTGGCGAAACTTCCTCGTGGATTTTGGTTCCATCGCAAAGCAACTTGACGGATTCCTAGGTTCCGGTTGGTGATGGAGCGAAGAATTCCTGGCGGGAGGTTAGCATCCCAAAGGCAGGTTCCACAAGGCGTGTTCTGCAGGTTCCACGGAGGGAAGGGGTGGTGAAGGAGTGAGATGAACAAAGCAAGTAAAACGCGAACTGATGAAGGAGGTGACAGTCGTCTTGCGGATGACTTTAACTGTTTCAGGTTAAGAGCTTTTAATTTGAAACTTACAAAAAAACATTCTCCGCGACGTTGTTGTGTCAGTTTGGAACCTCACAGGAGCCTTAAATTTGAACTTGTTTTAATTTTGCAAAACCAAACGCCCGAAATTTATTTAACAAAAGCCGCCTTTGAAAAAAGAAAGATGATAGCTCAATAAGGATGACTGATTGACTGATTTTAAAATATGTTCTTAAATAAATAATCGATGTTAACGCTTGCCTGAATCAAAAATGTCGGCGTTTGCGCATATTTCGTCCATTGAATAACTGCAAATTAAAAACAAATTATTTTTAATTTCGAATCGCTTCTTGCTCCAAATAAAAGCAATATTCCGCTGATATGGAAAAAGAAAATGTTCTCAGAAAAATGCTTCATTATTAACTTTACCAAACAATAAAATTAATTTCCACACAGATACGTTTATGATTAGGGCAATTAGGAAATTCTCACGCCAACAATAAATGGCCATTAACTTAATTACTGCTCAAGTTTCAATGGCAGTTCCATTTATATTTTATAATGTGAAAATCGGAATGTATCGTCTTTAAATGCTACAATAACAATAATTACCGCAATTTGCTCAAGAACAATGTCAGTTTTCTTCCCACGTTCGAAGGGAAAGAAAAAATTTAACATTTTGCCAAATTAAGTGTTTTGCCGATGAAGTTTTTTAACAATTCAAAATTCCGGCATATGAAACCAAGCGAACCGAACCCAAACTATCGTCTTTCAATACAGCAACGACAGCGGCAACAACGACGTGGGAACTACAGACTCGTGGGGGGCGAAAACGAGCCCTTCATTTGATTCCGAATTTTTTTGTGGTTTTTAATATGAAAAATGTGACATCGAAATTTCACATATTGTATGATGTCTGCTATACGAGATCGTTTGAGATCCGGTACGGTTTACATAACTAAATGCATCGAAAATATATAAAAAATTAAGGACTTATAACGTTTTTACACTGTAAATGAGTCAAATTTATAAATAATTTTCACTTAGAATCACCATGCCAGGATAGAAGTTAATTTGCGAGATGATAAAAAAAAAGTGATATTGAAAGCAAACTAAAAATATATAAATGCACCGAAATAAAATATGATTCACAATTTTGATATTTTTTTACATTTAATTGAATCTACTCTAATATAGTATCTCTTTTCATTCACATTATTTTAGGCTTCATATTCATATTAAAATATTCAGGTGCCATATAGAGACTAAAATCCGATGCATTAATCATTACTTATTAATGTAAATAAATGATAATTTCTTTCTTTTTTTATTTCTAACCATTGAATTTGGTCTTTAACATTTGACTGAAAAGCACAAGAACGATATCATTCTTTTTTTTTTATTCATCGACGAAATTAAAAGTATATTCAGTAAATAATAAAATAAGAAAAAAAAATGGATTGGTTATCTTATTCTAGATGTGTTTAATATTTGTAATTAATCGAAGGTAATTACTGTTAATAATTTTAATTATTGAAAAGGTTTTCATCAGAAGCAAGATTCTCCAATTTTTTAGTTTCGAACAAATAATCTACCGGTAAATCCTTTTATAAATTATGCTTATTTCACAAATAGCTTTATTTCATATAGAGATTTTTATTTGGAGCGTTTATTTAAAAAATACTCAAATCCCACAAATAAAAATGGTTTAATATTGAATTAATTAATAAAACCTCAACTGATTTTAATTTATTATATAAATATATGAATTTTATATGTTCGCAATCAAAAAAATAAATTTTTTTTTCATGAAAAAAAAATAACCATGGACATGACTCGGGTTAATGTATTTTTATATCATTTATAAAATATTAAATAGCATTTATTTAATCTATGTAAAAATGCATAAACATACGTTTAATACTTTACGTTTAGTTTGCACCGTACGATAATTCAATTATCATTCTTAAAAAATTTCACTTCTACATTGCACATGAAAAAAGATGAACTACAGTTTATTTTGTAATTGCGCAATTGCCGGTGTTTCAATAATATTTTTGAACTGCAACTGATTGAATTAATTACATTCCACAATTAAAAATTCTTGTTTATTAGTCAACCACTATTAATTGTTACGACTATAAATAATTATTTATTTTCAAGATTTTCCTTTCAATTATTATAATTAACAAATTTTGTAATAAAATTTTTTTAATATTCTACACTATATTGATATATTTTTGATACAAAGACAAAAATTTAAGTATGATTATGAAAAATGTTATGTATATCAAAAAGATTGACTATCATATCTATATAAAATTATTAATTTTGAATTTACTTTTCGATATAAATCGTTAAAATTTTATTGTTTTTAGCAAATACCCGATATATTATGTTCTACAAAAATATTATTTATACAGTATTTAGAAATTTCATAAAATAATACGTATAACACATATTATATCTATTAGAAAATGATTTTTTAAATAATCTCAAATAGGCCAAAATACAGGTGCTCATGTAAATAGTAAGAAAAACTAAGGCATTTGCGGCAGGTTGGCGTTTATAGATGAATTTGTAAAAATAATCACGATTGCTTTCGAAAATGAGCTAACAATTCTTCATTCCTTTTGCATTCAATTCTAAGCTCTTTTACGATTGACACGTAATTCCTCTGTTGCTCTACAAAATCTAATAACTGTTTGCATAATTTATCCCTGCGATTCCTTACATCAGTTCTTCTTTTTTCAACTTTTTGTTTTGTTTGCTTAATAGCTGCAATAATGGATTCGAATTGTCTCATAAAGTCTTCTTTATCAATTGAATTTGACATGGCTCTAAAAAAGAAAATTAACAATTTACCTTCAATATAATTAAGAATATATACACACTAATAAAATAATAAAACTACTAATGTCTACTGCAAAAGATTTATGTAAAATAAAAATGATTTTTACTTACTCAGAATAATTATCGAGAACAGAATTCAATAAAGATAATTCTTTAGTCAAATATAACTTCATGTCATCCAAAGTGTTATACATTGTATAAAATTGTTTAGTTTCTTCATGCTTTTGTGCCACTTGATTATATAATTCTAAAAATCTTCTTTGATATTGTGCTAATTCACCACGTCCGGGTATCTCATCCAACTGCCTCTGAAGGAAAGCTATTGATCGATTTCTTTTGGCTATCTGAAGTCGAAGAGATTGTACTTTTTCTTTTTCTTCCTCGCATTGAATATCCGTAGCGTTATTTTCCTGAGATTGGCCTCTTTCAAGCGCTTCCCTAAAAGCCGTCATACAATATGGTATGTTTTAAATTAATGCTTTAAGCTGAAAAACTAACATTATGGTTTAGTATTTATGTCAATAAATCTGTACTTAAAATTTAAATTTTTATAGTTTTCATTTATTGTATATGTTCTGTCCTGAAATAGCATTTAAAATGCTTTTAAGAAAATATCAACAAATTTGTAATTGTTATTTACTTACTGCACTAATTCCTGTAACCGATTTAATTCTGACTTGCAATAATCTCGAAACTGATGCTCTTGTTTTTTTAAACTATCTTCTAATAATATCAGACTTTGAAGCTTCTCATAAATCCTGAAGAGGATTAAAGCATATGAATAATTTAGCTTGTTGACAAATCATTTCAAATTATATTATTACTGTCTTCATAATTCCAACTTATTTACCTTAATTGTTTTTCATTTTCTTCACTTGTCAGGTTATCATTAAACTGTTGAATATTTTCCCTAAGTTGTTTCAACGTTTTTGTTGTCTCTTTTACTTCATTTTCTAATTCATGTTTTTCTTCTAAAAGATTATTTCGTTTTTCAAGAATGATATCAGTTTGCTTTTTAATAAATGAATTTCCAGAATCTTCAATATCTATCTTAAGTTTATCAAACTGTTGAGTCACTTGAGCAATTTTCTGAATTTGGGAATGAACTATGTTTCCCATAATTTTTGAAGGAACTATCTACATTCAGAAAAAAATATATTTAAGTAATCTAATGAAATTAGTAAATAATTTTAAAAATTAAAAATTATAATAAATAATGAAAATATTTAAAATCAGTTTTCTATGTCTTCATTTTTTAAATAAATAATTTTCATATTTTTATGTATCTTGTTACCTCTTCTTGTTCATTTGCTTCAGAAAATTTATTATTACTACTTGAATAATTTTCTTCTCCTATTGGTCTAGTGGGATAACAATATTCCAAAAGAGTACTATCAACCTGTAGCTCTTCACTTTCAGGTGGTAAATCTTTTCTCTTGTATAATCTTCTCCTTCTATAGGTTCCCTAAGAATAAAAAAGTCATTACCACTAATGTCAACTAATACAAAGCAAAAGATAAATGGTGAACTAAATCTCAATGAAAAATACCATTATTTAATCATAATTTACTTGATATAACTTCTTGTTTTAAACTTTAAAAATGAGAAATGTTTACCTGAATTTTTTTAATGTTTCCAACAATAATATCCAAATTATCATCCTTTTGAGTGTAATGTTTCATAAATTGCAAAATTGCATGTCTCCTAATAAATTCCCTTTTTTCTTCTCTTACTTTCACAGACTTTTTTACTAGCCACTGAATAACAGGAAATATATGTATAAAATCAAGACCTTGTATTTGATGAGGTTCTATTCTATAGGGACATTCCATTTTTGGAAGAACTATAACAATTTTTTCTGTTAATGCTCTGAAATGGAAATTTTAAGCTAGGAAAATTTTGGATTTGAACACTTCAACAAAAAGCATAAAGCATATTTGAGCATGAAAGCATATTTGGAATTACTTATCCCAGTAAATAAATTAAGTTGAACATAAATCATCACTTAATCCAATGACTTACATTTTTTGACCAATTGTTAAATTTTCTTGAAATAACAAATCGACATTAACATCATAATTGCAACTTTCCATGCACCATATCATTCCTCCAACAATTTTATCAAATGCTGACAAACCCTTAATTCTGGCACGAAAATATCCGGCAGCCACCAGCAAATCAATGATTTCTTGGAGTTTAATACTTTGTTCCTCATCTTCTCTAATATCATACTATGAACAAATTTAAAAAAATTTTTGGTATACTAATTACTTATTCTTTCATTTAAAAAAAATTAACGAGTTTCTAATTCGCTTCTTAAAACCAAAAACCGCTTGCCTTTAATAAAAAGATTACAATTTGATTGAGTTTCTGCTCATAATTACAATACAATATTATCTTTATAGTCAAAACATATTTGCGGATAAATAAGATAATTTACAAATAATTTACATAAATTTTAAAAAGGTTACATTTAAGGTTTGACATACTTGATCGTTCTCCTCCTGCTTCCATTTTAACATATTTATTCCTTTCATGATTTTTTTATAATTCAGTCCTAATATTTAAAAATTTTTTATAACATTTTTTTCTTGCAAGATTAATATCGCTTAGTATACTCCCATATTTTGAGTTCCTAAAGCTCGGCATGAATGATCGTATTAAGATTCGTTTGCGCATGTCACATTCTTGGATTATTGTCTGGCACATTAAGGACTATTTATAAATTCCGGAAAATTATGCTGCTTTACATTTTCATAAGATTTGAATAATATATTCAAACTTGTTTTATGACTGCATGATATTCTGAATGAGATACAAGATAAATTCCAATTGATTTTATCCATACAACATTTTCATTGTGAGAAATTCAATAGAAGGGACGTATTAATATAATTTCACCAGAAGTTTCGTATTGTAAAATTTTTTTTAAAGTTGAAAAGAAAAACGGAGTTAGAAAGTTTATTTAAAATTATTAGAACATAATTTATATTGTATTTAGCATATTTTTATATGTCATATAATTATATATAATTAGAATTTAAAATGAATTTGGGACAAGAAATACCTAAAAATTTAATTACATACTTAAGTATTTTATAATTATGTTTTTAAATGAGGATTACTTGAGCAATTACACATTAAAAATAATCTCATATTTTTATAAGAAGCGATTTTCGCAAATAAATTTATTTCATTGCATAACTATTAATTCATAAAAGGTTAATATATCTCGGTGGCATCGTCATTTAAAAGGAAGTTGTAAAAAAACCGTTAAAGAGGCTTGGCAACATTGTAAAAAACGTTAATAGTTTCAATTCTGTGTGACTTGTGTCGGCTTCTATAATTAAATTTCTATATTTATTATTTGTAATCGGCATTTAACTTTGGTATTTATTTTTATTTACATTTTTAAGATTCATTTTTATTCGATATAATATTAATCAGATATTATAAACAGCTCTGATCAAAACATTTTTTACTGAATTCGTATGAATTCATACGGCGAATTCAAACAGAGCTTGATTAGATTCAGAGTCGCTGGCGGGCAAATTAATTACTTTTGGGTTGGCATTTTTATGCTTACTGCGTTATATTTACTTTACGAGATATTTATTAAAATATTATAGATTTATAATTTCTGCTTTATAGAAGTATCAAGTTCTAACACGATTTGCCTCTTTTTCTACAAGTTTGAACTTAAATATCTATTTTTTTAAATTGGAGATATTTAAGACTTCATAAGATCTTTGTCCTTTATCTCGAATAAATTAAAAAAACAATCACAAAATTGTCTTTTGTGTTTTTAGTGTCATCATTATGAATAAACATAGTGATATTGCTGCAAAAGATGAAATTAAAATCAGTCTTCAAGAAAGAACTGTAACTCCTGCTGTACTGGGTATTCCTTCAGTTTCACATGGAGCAAAACTGTCTCTAAACATGAATTCAAAAGATAAAGATAAACTCATGTAAGTCCTGTTCTCCTAGTTGTAATAATGCTTAAGAATTATGACTTTTGAATGTTTCTGTTTGAAGTGAATAATGGTGTATCCAATTATATTATTTCAATTAAATTTCTTTCTGATCTTTATCATTTACCTAGACTTTTATGTTGCAATAGGATGAATTTAGAAGCTTGGAGAAAAGCACGAGTAGATAGGTTGAAGGCTTCTGTTTTGGCAAAAGGAAGGCAGTTAAATGCTTCAAAATTGATTGCAACCTTACCTAAAACTAAGACAAGATTACTTTCAAGTGTAGCAGCAGAGAGAGATTCTAAACATGATATGAGAAAAAGTGTTTTTGAAAGGTCAGTATGTTTTACATTTTTAAAACAATTTGAAAATTAAAAGTAGCGACCAAACTTTTAAATTTCATTTTACACATAGCTAAATTTATTAAGGGAACAGTTGATATTATTAAAATTTAAATAATTCATCAGTTTGTTTTGATGACCTTAAAATATAGTGGTAATGGTTTGTTTTCCTTGAGTTTATGAGTACATATGGGTAACATAAATTGTTTTTTAAAATAATGTTTTTTTGTACAGGTTGTATGAAAACAATGGGAAACAAACAAAAAAACTTGAAGAAAATAGGCAAGAAAAAAATTCAGGAAAAAGATTTCAACATGTAAGGCTGGTAAAGCCTTCTGAAGTAAAAGCTAAAATATCTAAAATTGTGGTAACTGAATTAGCAGATAAAGAAAATAAAGTTCTATGCAATTCTGATGATAAATCTGCAGGAAAACTTGCCATTTCAAATGTAAAAAAAAATGAAGTTGAATTACTTGAAGATTTGGAACATGCTGAAACAATAAAAAAACTTGAAGAGAACAATCCTTTTGAGAATTGCAAAGAAAATGAGTACAGTTTTGATCAATTAAATAATATTCAGGAAGAAAATTCAGAAAATGTAAATATTATAAATAGTAAAAAAATAAATGACTCAGTAGAATTATTCACTGAAGGAAATGAAAAAAAAATTAAGGAGGAGAATGAAGTCCCTGTTAAACATGAAGATATTGAGCATGATAATAATGGAGGCAAAAGCAAACTTAAAAAAGAAGGAAATAACTTTCAGGAAAACAGCATTACCACAAAACCGAATTCTAATCTCCGCAGGTCGAAGTCTATGATTTTTGGTCAGAAATCAGAAACCTGTTCAAAAGCATTGCATAAAGCAAATTCAGAAGATAATTTAAAATCTTTAGTTGACAAAAAAAATGATAATACATTTAAAAAGTTCTCAGTTCAGAAATTAAAAACTGATTTTGAAATAAATGATTTGGCAAATAAAGATAACTCTAAAAAAGCCAACAGTAACAAGAAAAGTGTAAGCTTCATAACGCCAAAAAGTCAGAGATTAAGTGCTTCCCATTTGAGGTAATTATGAAAACATTTTTAATATTTTAAATTACTATTAAATAATATTATCAACTAAAACAACATATCAAAGGAAATACATAATGAATTTAAAACATTATTCTGATCACATTTAGTTTTGTTATGTTAAATATTATTTAGATTTAAAATTGACTTTGCATGAATATTGTAGATTTTGGTTTTTTAAGTCAACCATTCAATTTTCCAGAAATTTATAATTTGACTGACTACAATATAATGCTTGTAAAACTATGATCCTATGATATATTATTTGTTAAATAATTAATAAAATATACTCAGTCACATAATTTTTCTGCTTGTTTAAAAGGATCATAAATGTTATTATTCATATGATTTAAGGGGCTGATATTAATTCCAAACCAATTGATATTAAGTATTGCTTTTAAAATAATGTTCTTTATATTATGTCAATAACTATATTTTTTTCACTTAGGAATAAACTTGAAAATTGGCTGATTGAGAATGGACATTCTATCGATACGTATCGCCACATCCGCTGTTTCGGTTTGACTTCAGAAAGTACTCCTGGCACTCCTTATCCACATAAGCAAAAGATTGATGAATCTTTTGCTAACTCATCATTTTATTCAACAGCGCCAAATACACCAATGCATGAGATAATAGATGAGTCAGATAAGGAAAATATTACTCCACCTGTAATAGTCCCTAAAATTGATATAAAGGACGTTGAAGGTTGGCTCAGTGATTTGCATAGATTAATATGTCATCTGAAGTATCCTAGTGATCGCTGTGAAGAATGGCTGTTAGCTATTTCTCGAAAATATTCAAACTGTAAACAATTACCAATATTTTGGGAATGTTTAGCTGCACTAAATGGAGAAGTTAAGGATGTACAGTGTGAACATGAAAACGATAATGAAATAAATGAAGAGGTAAGTGTAAAATAGCATGTACTATTAAATTATGTTTATACACTAAGTAATATAGTTTCTGCATATTACATTTTTTATATTTATATTTTTGTGTATGGAGACATTGTTTTCTTTTGAAATCATAATGGGATTACTAAAAAATTTCTTAGGATGATCAATTTAAACGTCAAAGACGCTTTACTATATGGTTTTTACTACTATAAAATTAAAATACCCTTTTGATTTACAAAGTTCGAATTCAACCTACTTTACTTCAACATCTTAAACCTTTAAAAATATTGAATCCTTTAAAATAAAAGTTTATATTGATATGCCGATGGCATAGAACACATGTTTTTTTAACTTTTTTAAAATTGAATTTATTTCAAATTAATGGTTTCAAATTAATTTCTTTATAGAATACAATTGATGAAGAGCTGGCAAATTTATTCGATAATATTACTTTAAACGAAAAGTCACAATCAAGTTGTAAAATCGATAAAGGATTAGATCCTAAGAACATATTCAAATCTAAATCGGTGATGTTTGCTTTGCATAATAAAGCAGTAAAACAGTAAGTAAATCCCAGTTTTATATGTCTTGTAATAGTATATAAGTAGTTAAAATTATAAGCAAAAAAATCATGTCTATTGTAAAATTTCTGTGTTCCTTTCCTCCCAATAAAGGTGTCCAAGATCCGTAATAAGTTTCTTTATTTTATATTCACACTCAGCTAATTTTCCACAGTTACATATTATTATACACATTTATAGAAATTAGATTTCTCGAAGCGAAGGCCTATAATTCAATCTCTGAAAGTAAATATAATAATAATGATAATAATATTGTGTATTTATGTTTGATTGTGAACTGTAGACCGTCATTTAACTACTTTGATTCTTTTTCTTTAAATTAAAGAAATGATCCATTGCTGGGAAAGGAAAGTCGACAAAAGGTTCTCGTAGCAACTCCTGTTCGACGTTCAACAAGAATACAAACTCCAAGTAAAGCCAATGTTGTAGGATCACTGAAGTCTTTAGATCCTGAGACAAGAAGAAAAGTTTCTTTTCAACCCAATGAGGCTCTTCTAACCGGGTAGCTTTTGTGTGAATTTTATTTGGATATAATTATTTATAACAGAGAACTAAAGGAATAAATATCTTTTTATTTTTAAAAATTTTATCTATTTAACGCATAATTTTTATCCAGTAATTCTACGGTTAGGCTGTAGTTGAAGTAAAATATATTTTATGTGTTTTTGTTACTTTTTGACTAATATTGTCTATTGTTTCTTTATTCAAAACTAAAAGATTTTGGTTGCTGTCTATATGTCTTAAGCGCTGTTGTACTGATTTATTTTATTTTAATATTTTACAGTTAAAAATGCAGGAAAAAAAAATTTTTTAGCTGTCGACTTTTTAGCAACGATTTTTCATAGTGGTGAAAAAATAAATACATAATTGATGTTGTGGAAATGGAGAGTAACAATGAAAAATTTTGTTTGAACTTTCACAACGTTTATTTTGAATCTTTTCGCAGTCTCGCAAATTTTATTTACTTCATTAGATTTTATAGTGATCGCATGTAAAGTTTTTCGCATATCTTTTCTTCAATATTTTGATTTAACAAAATGATGTAAAATTATAATCTGTATGACAATAATGACTTGCAACGTCGCGGAAGAATAGAAAAATCGGGTTGCCTTTTTATAATTATCATATGTAAAAGATTGAATTATCGTAAATATAATTTTGAGGAAATAGGGAGTAATGATTTGCTCCATTTCTATTTTATTATTAAATAATATAATTTTAGAGAAATTTGTAATCGGAAAAATTAAATGATGATTGTCTCTTAATATTCTCTATTGATCATAAGATAGTTATTGCTTTCAAAAATACAATTTTAATTTCATTTTTAAATTAAATTGTATATAACTTTTAATTATAATTCTAGAATAAGAAAAAATAGTTTCAAAAACACTCTTGTTGCACGGGCTACATTCTCAGAAAATTTCTAAGTAATATTTTGGGTAATTATTTAGATTAGTTCTTAAAATTTTTGCTTATGTTTAATCATACATTATTGAAAATAATTATTTATTAAATTGTGCAATTATTAAGTTTAAATTTAAAACTACCCAAATCTGATGTGGCATATATATATATTAGTGAACAAGTTGTAAAAGATCGATTGATTATCGAGATTCGTGAGCCTTAATCAGAAAACGGTTTCCTTTAATAAAAGGTTTTTTTTCTAAATTTCACCTCTTTATGTCAATTTGAATTTTTGCTTTGAGAAAGTTTCCATCGTAAGACAAAGAAATAAATACAATTTTGGTGTATCTCCGATTCTCAAAAGTTAACTGATAATAACAAAATATGGTTAATTTAAACTTTATATTTTTTTTTTTATGCCTTTTCTCATTGCCTTAAAAAACAAACGAGGGAAACCAAAAAGGATCCACATTTTGCCAAATGTGAATGGAATTGTTTTTAATAAAATTTTTCGGTCGCGACTTAGAAAGAAAAACGCAGTGTAAGAATCCGAGCGTAGTTCCGAAAGCGAGGAGAGCTGGAAGCGGAAGCGCAAAGTTGCATACGCAAATTGATTCAGGCATTATGCATAAAGTCAAGCAACGCGCGCGCGATCGGTGTGCGACGCAAAGTCCCGGAGCACTTTTGGCGGAGCAAAGACTTAGGAGGACATCGAGTCGCGGTATGTTACTTCGAATTTTCGTTGCTCGCAGCGTTCGGCCCGTTGACTTGCATTTCATAGGCGGTCATTAATTCCCCTTGTCTCCCACAGATGCCGGTAAATTGTTCGGTTTTCACTTTCACTCTGAACCTGGCGTTAGCAGAGGAAAATGGACCCGCCAATGTTATCCGACCGATTGCATTCCGGTAATTAACTTTGACGGAAACGTTGAATCTCTTGCGCGGTAGGACAACAAACCTGAAAAAAGTAGATTGTCCAGCAGGTTTGTTCAGTTATCCAGTTTCACTTGCTTGGAATGCAAACTTTTTATTTCTCGATAAGTGTGTGCTTAATGAGTTCACTAATTTCAGTTGATTTATCGTAAACTTCATTTAGCGAAGCGTTTTTATTCTTTTCTTTTCTTTTCTTTTTATAAGTGTAATTTTTTATTAAGTATTTTATACCGTAAATGATTTTATTCCACAAAAAGCAAATTATGACAGTATTTTGCTAATTTATACTTATGTATATATATATATATTATATAAAGGTACGAGTGGTGAAGATTGAAATTATTTTCATATTTCGATATCATTATTGGAGAAAGAGTAATATAAAAAAAAAATGGAAATTTAAGTCGAAACTGCGAACAATAGTCAAAAAAGAAAATAGAACTGCCTGAATAATTGGGCATATATGTTTTTGGTCAAGTATAAAATATTTCGAAAATGATGAAATGTCATCGTATGGATCCATTAATTTATGTGTGCCCTGGCCATTTTCTGTGATCTGTTTTTTTTTTTTTTTAAACTTATTCGCAACCCATCGTAAAAATGGGCAACTTTTAATTTTAAACTTATGATGCTGTTTTGGAATGTTTGCCAAAACTTCATATAGACAAGCTGTCAGTTCGAAGATGAATTTAGGTGACATTTAAGGGAGTTTAACACGTTAAATTTTCATAATTTTATTAATTTTTTTTCAGATATCCATAACCTGGATCGAAAACAATTTCTCATCGAATTTCAATTGGAGTGATGATCACCATTTGCCGTCTTCAAACATTTATCCATGAGAACGTAATAAAAGTTTTAAGATAAAATCCTGAAATATTAGTTTTCTTTATTTGTTTAATTTTTGTAAAGTGACGGATTCGATTTATCGGTGAAGTGTTGTGGAAACCAGTGATCAGTGACCATCAAAAGGATAAATTACATGATTTTAAAGGATTATTTCTGATGCTCGATCGCCAGGTATCGGATTTGATTTGAATGAGTATAGTAAGCGGAAGGGAAAATCTAAAAGGGCTGGGTTTCTGTTTTATCATCAGGTATTTGAATATTTTGTCACGTACATAAATGCCTTTTCATACAATCCAAAACTCTTAGAGTTTGATACGTTATGATCGTATCAAATCGGTTGGCAATATTTAAACGTGCTACTGCGAGAAATCATTTTCGCGATTATGATTTAACAGAATTTTATGTTTAGATACACTTTTCACCCAAATAAAATCAAATAATTTGTTTCTGCTTAAAAAGTTCCATCAAAATTAATTACAAACGATTTTACGTCCTGATGGTGTTCGATGCAGTATCTGAGGCAATTTTTTAATTTAGATCTCTCGTCCATGAAGTGATTGCCATTGACTAAACCTCATAATAACAGTTTTTTGTTATATTCTTCAGCAGCTTTTGCGCTCTACATAATGCATAAGTTCCCAATTTTCGATAATGAAATGTTTTGACTGCACTTTTGTTTATGCCCCCCTTTAACACCGGTTGATCTAACTATCGAAGCAGTGAAATTAATACCGGATATTGTAAAATTAATTTACCCATTCTGAAATAATTTGTGGTTCATGTATATGTTCGCCATTGTGGTCATAGTTCAGTTGTTTTCAGATCCGTTATTGTTGGATGAGACGCGGTCTATGTGGATTTTTTGGTTTTCCCTGCTGAATTTTTGCATTTCTTTAGGGTTTTCGTTCCATGTTCATGGCGTTATTGCCGAGGAAAACGCCAGTTTTTTTTCTCCTGCAACCGTCATCCTAATTTGCCATTTTGAAATTCTTCACGGAAACATTGATCCTCGCCTAAATTGCTTCCAGAACTCTAAAATTACATACCGGGACACCTTATTGTTACCCTGTTTCTCTTATCTTGACACATTAGGCGAATAATTTTCAACATATGGCCACAAAAATTGTCATTTTTCTTTTATTTCGAATCCGAACCTTAACTTCTGCACATTTTGAATTTTTAAATGCTTTCGACAAATTAACATCTTATAATTACCATGCGATCTCTCAATTGATAAATTTAACTCTCGCATTAAATGTTATTATATGAGACTTACATCACATGGGTAAATAAATTTTGATTTTGAAAATATTTTTTTTCTTTTAATCAAATAAAAATTGTATAAGAAAATCAGTAATTATATATAATAAACGCAAGTTGAAAAATATGAATAAACCCGAAACGATAATTTTCTAAATATGCATTCCCTAAGCTTGTTTCTCTTTTAGTATGCAATCTACTGTCTGTTATAACTGTTATGTTAACAACCGGAAAAAAAAATGAATTTTTTTAACGATTATGATGTCCATAAAATGTTAGAGCGGAAAAACTAAATAAGTGCAGCTTCCTGAGCACACCAATTTTTTTTAAATCATGGTTAAAAAAAAAAAAATTAAAAGGGTAACAAAAGGTTTTAATATTATTTTAAAAATGTCAAATGTAAGTCGATTTAAAAAAAAATTAAAAAAGAAAATTTCGATTTCAAGATTTAATAACCAACAGACCTACATGTTTGAAGAGTCGTTCGTTTGTCAAAAAACAAATATTAAATTTCCATGAATTATAACAAATATAGTTCTTCAATTATAAATTAGTGATGACACTCTTTAGGTTATGTTACATAACCATCTTGTTAATGGAATTTTATAACAGGTACTGGCATGTAAGTTCGATGGTAAGCAATTCAACAGCCGCAGCGAAATCGCTTTCAAGCGTTTTCTCGTGACTTGTTGATCTCCTTTCGGTGATGCCTTAGGTCCTGCATATTGCATGAAAGTTATGATTTACAATACCGAAATATTTAATCATGCTCGCAGTTAGGCATGAATCGAAATCGTGACTCCGATGTGTCCTGTTTTATGCTTTTAAAGTGTCAGTATTTTTATATCATTTTAATATTAATGATAATCATAATAATAATAATAATGAAGTTGGAAAATAATAAATGCATTTCGTTCGAATTCGATCCGGAATAAAAAAAAAAAAAATGTTCATTTATTTCGCAGTTATGGTTTGAAACTCGTCCGTATTGTGTGAAAAATTGCTTTTGTATTAGAAATTTGGCTTAGCGATGGCAATAATATACAAACACCATTTTAAAAAGAAACTATCACTTGTTTTTTAATTTATAAATTTCATACATGGTAATTCTGAGTTTTTTTGTTGTCTTGTTTCAATGGGCAATTAACCGTATTTTACTTTTACTGATTTTGATGTTTTAAATGTCTTATGCCACATTTTTTTTCAGTATTTCCAAATGTTCTATATGCTTGGATTTCTTTTGCCTTATACATGTATGCGTGCGCTATTTCCTGTAATTTACATCTTTTATCCTTAGGAAAAATTCATCGCTGATTAATAAATTCTTACACAAATGACATGAAAAACATAATAATAACATTTACCTTAATAATGTTTATTTCTTTGGCTTAAATTCTGCAGCTCTGCATACGGTTAATGTTCCCGATCTGTTATAATTATGTAACTTCCATTTCTGCATACCGGGATTGTTAAAATATAAATTATTGAACGTGTCATTTTCATTTCTTTTGCCAGTGTACAAGCTAAGATCTGGTTTTGCATTGGTAACTATAAACGGTTGCCCAAGCTTCACCATCGGTGTTGGTTACGAATATTAAAAGGAATTTCGGTCGCAAAACTTCCTTCCAGTTTACTTTTATTTTAACCTCACCGTTATCCATTTCCAAATTACCTTGTCACGACACAGATTTTTATCCACCATTTGTTATTTGCCGTGACAGGCATTTTTCACATCGGAATACTTTTTTCACATGATGTTTCAGATTGTGATGCTTCCTGAAGATTATGGCAGCGGTCAACCCCTTTGGGGGTGCAGAGACGATGTCGGCACAATCAAAATGTGCCAAATCTCCTACCACTCAACCCCTTTTAACCTTATTTATTAGCAGGCTTTAGGGAGTCCTTTCAAACCTTCTCGATACCGTTCTCAATACGGTATCGTACAAAGTTGATTATTTTTATTACTCTCCTTTGTCGCTCTCAGTGGGCAAGATTTAAAAATTTCATGTTCAGTGAAAAGGTTAAAGTTGAACGGGTCACAAGCCACATCTAAGCATGTAAATTAATGGTAATAATGCGTAAAATTTGAACGAATAATGGCAGTTGAGATATTTTTTAATGCATATTTTAAATTTTATACATCGGAGATTTTTTTTATATTTTAAAATGATTTTTTGGTGATAAACGTTTGATTGGATTGGATTGGATTGTTCTGTTCTGTTCTCGAGCCGGCTACCATTATTCCTCTTTGACATCGAATTCCCTTTTTTTCGGAGTGTTAAATGCACTTTCGTCGGCAGAGACTTGCAGAAGTCCAGCATTAAACGGTCCGGGAAATTTCACGTCAGCTAAAAGAAGTGAAATTTAGATCCAAAGTAAACGGGAAGGAAACGGCCTTTTCGGGTGCCTAATTAATACAAGAAAAAGTGTACGATCAAACATACGTCAATGATGGACCGATATTCTCGGGATTCGCATTCCAAAGCACACACGAGTTTTTATGAATATTTATATATGTTTATAAATACATTAACACATGCTCCATTTTCCTAATCTTATGTCTGAATTACGTTAATACCGATTTATCCACAATCTGCTTGATATACTTATCCGGTAAATGATGACTTTCGAAAGGTTTTGAGCATTTCAGACTAACCTTTTTCTTTCTTTTCTTTTTTCTTTTTTTTCAGGTTTCGATTCCGATGACGGATTACGAAAAAATCAAACGTTCTTGTTTAAAAAGAGGAGAACTATGGGAGGATCCAGATTTTCCGGCCACTCAAGCTTCTGTCTTCTATCATCAGACTCCGCCTTTTCAGTTTAGCTGGAAAAGACCAAAGGTAAGAGTTTCATGCCAACGACTTATCCACCGTCCCTCGTGGCGTATCACTTCTTTTATTTTTTAATAATCAGCGCCGGGGCAAATGTACAACGACACCTTCGAAATTCCTTGCTGGATTATGCTAGATCGGTTTGATAGTTTTTATACTACCGGAACTGTAAGGAGAGCTACCCAATTCGATATACGTATATAATATATGTATTTATGAGCGTAGGGTAATAGGGTATTTGTAAGGTGGAAAAGGTATTTGCATTGATCCGATTATGGAAAAAATTTTTATAATTCCGACGAATTATTTACTGTTTGGATAAAACTTTCAAATCTGGCCGTTTTTTGGGAGATGTAGTTTCAATTGCATTACACGTTACTGTATTTTAAAATTTTCCTATTATATCGCATGTGCAGACTGAGCAATTAACAATTTCTTATGTTGTCGTAATGTGCCTCGTTCTGTCTTTGATAAGTTTCTGGTGCAGAGTGCTCATCACTGTTCTCCCCAAAATATCGAATATCTCCGTAAACCTATAAATGAATTTTTATTGTCGATTAGGTGAATCGTGGATATTGAAAAAAAAAAATATGCCTTGCATGTAATAAAGCATTTTAAACAATTTGATTCATTATTGACGTATGAGTAGCGCAGTGTCTTGGAATTAAACGAATATTTTCTTGCATCTTGACACTCATATAATTATAAACATATTAAGTGTTATGCGTTGGTTTTTATTGTCATGTTTTATTTCCCCCGGGACCGTTACTCGTTCATAACCATGTGCAATTGTTTGATTATTATCCTTTCGGTTCTGAATTTTCGGTTTGGTAATTATCCCCAACTTCATCTTGGCATATTTAAAAGTGTGCCCAAATTAATGGCTCAACGGAGGCACTCGTTTATAGTAAGTTTATTCGCAGTTATCAAGTGCAAGTACCGTTACCATTATGTTCCGGTATAAGTACAAAAGGTTGATTTTTCCCAAATTTTGCATACAAATGCTTAACTGGTTTTCGTGTTGCAAATTACTGAATTTCATAATATACATATAACAATTCAGAAATTCAATTATCTCAAATATTTGTTTTCGACCCAATTTGAAGTTTTACGATTCATTCATTCCGTGCGAATTTTTTCAGTTGCTAAATTTTTATATTTTATCAGGGTTTCTTTGGTTATTATTCATGATACACCGCCATTAGGTCATTTTTTGGAATAAAAAAAAAACCTATTTAATATTCGTAATTCAAACATATAAAATTCTGATGCTATCGTAAACTATACGTGTAATTTTTTTTTCATTTCTTTTGCTTTATTCATTGCTCTAATATTGTGTTTGTGCCGATTACATCATCATGCTGAATGTATGGCATTTCAAATTAAGTGACTCAAAATATCCTTTGGTCGTTAATACCCACCAGTTACGGTGTCCAACATTCGAATTTAGTTACAGATAACTCTTAATGCATTTTATATAACATCAGGAAAAAAAATGTTGAAAAGTAAAATGTTTGAGAGATCTTGTGATATAAGATTTATACATATTTCAAGGGAAAAACTTTTATGTTGTGATTTTAAAATTAAAAATTAATTTTTTTTGTTTCTAAATTTTAAATTTTTTGAGAAGCGTTTGTGAGCCCATAGTCATGATATCGTAATAAGGAATGCTGATTCAGACTTATTATCCTTGAATAAACCATCTTAACTCTTTTTTTTGAAAATGAATTTGCTTTAGAGTGTTTCAAGTGCCATTTTATGGTAGATAATTTAATGCTTCCGAAAAATGAGTCAATGGTGCAATATTGCAGCTAAGATACGTCTTCTAAGCATCGACGTGATTTAAAATTGTGACTAAATTTTCAAATTTTATACTTTTTTTGGTACCATACTCTAAACACTTTGATACCCGGACACTCCAATTTATAAGTCAATGAAAGTTAGATTTTCAGTTGAATTTATTTAAAGTCGGGTTTCAAATCTTTTTCACATATTATTTTATATTTTTTATTTGTTTTATTCACGGCTTCCGTTTTTCACATTTAAATCCATTTTTACCTGGTGATTATCGCAGACACGTATCTGTACCATTAACTTATTAACATTACCTTGATTGTGAGGATTGTAAAACCTACACGAACTTTTTTTTTTGTTTTTAAATGCTTCAAGTCGCAGCGTTAGGGTTAAAACTTAACATAATACCTTTATACATTTTTAAAGTAACATCATCATAATTTTTTATATTTGAATCGTTGAGTATTTCGCTATTTCAGTAAATGGTTTCGTGACATTTATCAAGCTGAATTGTTTGACATGCATCATTCGGTGTTAAGCGTTTGTTGGATGTTAATATAAACGTAAATTGTCGTTTAAAAATTTAATCCAGTCACTGCATGTTATTGTGTTATTCCATTATTAAATTATAAAAAAATATCATATTCTTTAATTTATTTTTATATTTTTGTTCTTTTTATCTCAGAAAAAGTTAATTCGAATATTGCACCTTATACACATTGGTTTTTACAGAATAAATGTTTGGTACTATGTTCATTACATAAAAAAATTTTATTAAGTATAAAATGAGCATCGTGTCATTTGTTGAAATATTATCAAAATTTTAGAATCTTTATGTTGAATGTGCATCTAATCCGAAGTTTTTCATTTTTTTTTTAAATTTTTTTTGGGCTTTTAATTAATGCAACATAAAGTTAGAATTGCACAACTGTTGCTCTTGATTATCATTCGGGTAGATTGGGAAAGTATAGTTTTTATAATTTGAAAGTGACCAAGGCGGTCAACGATATTGAAGTAGAGTGTTTCGATATGGGATTGCGACAGTTGAATAAAAATTTTAATTATTCCGCTTCTTTTTTTATATTTCTTTATTATAATGGTATTGCTCTACTTTCATAATTAAGCAAAAATTTCTCTCTCCTGTCAAGTCTCAATTTCAGAATTACAAAATCTTCATCTTACTCCTAGCTAAGAAGGAAAACATAATTCTAACTGACAAGGTATATGGACATATCAGAAAATGATAAACATTAAATTCTGTTTATTTCTGGAAGTATATAATAAATTTCCAGCAGAAAAAGGAAAAGTACGTTTCATATAGAAAATAATGTTTATTTATACAAATAAAAATCTAAATTAGATCTTTTTCTGTGAATTATTTCTCTCGTAAGTGATTCATTTTAATTAAATTGCTATTTTAAAATACATATGTTCCAACAATTCGTTATATTTTTTTTTAGATTTAAGAATTTATACTGTACATGAGTAACAATTTTTTATGACATGAAAAAAAATACAATCTTAAAGTTAAGAAATAGAATTGTCTACAGTTCGAATAAATTACTACCATAATAAATAATTGGAAACAAGCTCACTTATAAACATTCATTTGAATCAACATGTGTTACATATAAAAAACCTTTGTTAGATTTTTCTGATAGAAAATGATAATTTGTAACATTCAGATTAATGTATAATACGTTTTTATTTACTTAATATCCGTTTTTTTATATACAATTTTTTGAAAATATAATATTTTCTTTTTTCTCTTATATTTGTTTAAAGTAGAAAATTTCCTTTTAGAATTAAACGTAACAGATAAAAAAATATTTTTTATTATATTTATAATTTATTTTATTATGTTATAGTCGAATTTGATTTTCATAAGATTAATTTCATGTATTTATCCCAATGGATTTCATAAAGTTTTTTTCGTAGCTCTTTATAGGGGATAAGAGTTTAATCATTTTTTTCACCTTGTAATATTCTTGTATTCGAGCAATCTTCTGGCATATTAATTTTATGATTATTTTTAGCGGATATAATACCGTCACAAAAATTTTGATTTTTATTAGATTATTTATACATTTCGAATGAAGTGAATTCATATTTATCTATTTATTTTTTATGTACACAGATTATTAAGATATAAGTTTATTAATGTATCTAAATATGCGTGTAGATCGATTAATTTGGTTTATATCATACGTATGATACTGTATCCACAAGAGCGAATTTAAATGAATGCAAAACAGATTCGTTTAAATATAACTATAAATAATTGTCATAATGTTAATTGGGAGGGAATCCACCACACACATTGTGTTATATTAATATTGTTATCGGATGAGGGAATATGTCTGGCAAATGATATTCACATTTGATATAAAATCAAAAAAAAAAAAAAATGAAACAAAAAGAAGTCAGTGTTATAGTTCTTACCGGAAATATCACGTAGGCTGTTAAGGAGCAATGTTAGGCAACTTGGGCGTCGGTTAAAGCAAGTGCTTTTACATAAATAATTTATGAAAATTAAGGTGGATCCGGTCAAACTTGTCAGTTCTGGTCTGCCATGGTCTTCCTCGGTGTAACATAACCGAAGGATAAAATTATTCTATCAGATATTTACAGTGAATTATGGATTTGATCGTTGACCGATGTGCATCAAGTCAGTCTGTTATATTAGCAGTTTTATGAGATTTTATGAGCGTTTAATTGATAGCAGGTCGACTCGGTTTCAGCTTCAGGTTCCAACATTTTAACATGTCTCATCAATGATAATGTTAAATTTCATTCAGGCGCACATTAAACAAAATAATTATTTTGTGGAGTCAACAAGTAACTTTGGCCGAACTTGTACCATGCAGTTGTTTAAAATTTACAGTCATATATATATATATATATAAAGCATTATAATTTTTATCGCTGCCCTCGTTCCTTTTTCCTAATGAGGTACCGCGACGAGTTAGCGCACACCAAAATAATCCCACGAGAGAGCGGTTCACAATCATTTCTGCAGCACAGTTAAAAAGTGATGTCTCATTCGTAAACGATTTTCCCATGGAACGAGACTTTTTTCTTGTTCCACAATAATGTGGGCCGGTATTTTTGCGAACCTCGAATCGGACGGCAAATAGCTCAATCGCGATGCATCATTTGCTTTTTACTGTCGAGTTTAGGGAAGTTCTCGTCGAACGGCAGAGGCAGCGATCAACCCTTGAATCGTTTCAAAAGGAAAGAAAGAATTTTCTTTGTATTTGGGCGATAGCCCCCCGAGAAGTTTGAGTTGGACCCGACTTGATCTTTCGTTTTTTCTTATCCGCATTTAGAGTGATACGTGGTTGAGAACTAGAGCGTAAAATGCACGCTCGCAATTATCTTGCGATTTTTTTTTTCTTTCTTTCGGGCCCCGAAAACTGTTTCCACTAACCAAATTTTAGATCCGAAGCAAATTTAATAAAGAAGGCAGCCCCGCAAATTTCTCCCTTCCGGGCGTGATTCGCGCTGGACGCCGGTCCTCTTTTGGATTTTTGCGCAGGAAACCGGAATTTATCCGTCCGTTTTGGTGAACCTTTGATTTTTCGATTCACACCGAACCTGAAAAAGAAGCTTCGGAATCCGCAACATTTAAACAATGCACAATTTTACTTCATTATCCGGTTTTCGCCGCTGATGCTTGGTACACGTAAAGGATTTTGGGTTAGGCGGAGAGACCACTTTTTTTTTTTTGTAGACATGTGGGTCAAACATGTCAACGCTAAACTCTGCCTCGGACTGCATTTCCTCAATTCGAAGTGTGTCGGTCTGTGTGTGGTTTCACCACGTTGAACTGAGGCTGTTTCAGAGGAGGCGGGAAGAGTGTGAGAACTGAACGGCAAGAATTTCAGATGTTTTCTCCCGGTGCTTGAAAAATTTAGACATTTACAAAGTCGAACAGCAGAAAGGACGCGGGATAACTGGACGGAAACGACGAGAAGACGGACAGGACAGAAAACAGTTTCGATCTTGTGGAATTTTTTAAAATGATCGGTTTTTTTCCCTTCCGCATCCGCATATTTTTCTAAACGAAAAAAGAATCGAAATGAAATTTAAATTTCCGATAATTATTCAAGGATGCGTTGAAGCTATTAAAATTCAAAGTTTTGGTTGAATTATGATCTTGTTTTAACTAAATTATCGTTTTGTATCATTAACATAACACTCTTACTTCACCCACTGATATAATTAACCTCGTTAACCATTCGTTGCATTTTATTTCGTACGGCATGGGTGATGGCTTAATACAATTTCCAACTTGCATTATTAAATTTCAAACTTTTATATCTCCATTGTTATGATAAAGTGTCCGAGAAAGGAAAAAAAAACGACCGACAACATTAACACGGAGGATACTCAAGTTCCACGTGATTGTTGTAAAAAAAAAAAAAAAAGTGCTAATTTCAGTTTCAAGTTTCAGTAGTTGGCAACCCGCGTGCCGGGCGCCTGACATTTGGCGCGAAATTCGTACCGGAACTGGGCACGCCGCGATTCCTTCCAGCGAGTTCCGCAAGCAGAAATTCGACATCGACAAACTGGCAGTTCGAATGCCCATCGGCCGCGCTCGAACAAGTCAAATGTCAAATGTCGTCGCACTCCCACCAAGGAAGAATCGCATCGGGTTCTCTCTCTCTCTCTCTCTCTCTCTCTCTCTCTCTCTCTCTCTCTCTCTCTCTCTTTGTTGATGTTCCTACGGAAAAAGAGAGAAATTTCACAGATTCTCAGAGGTCCGGTGAACCCGAAGCGATTCTCAAGATCCGAATCGCCGTCTTAAAAGCTGGTCTAACCGCTCTCGACTGAGTTATTTCTGTTTCTTTTGCAAGTCGTTCCACAAACAAAAAGGAGTCGAATTAATTTATTCGCACGATGATAACCGGATTCAAGACAAAGCCCTGCACATAAATCTTTTATTTTTCCTTTTTCTCATATTTCAACGCGGTGTACGCCCGCGCGTGTGCGTGGCTCGGCTGCGGCTTTGGATTGAGCGCGATAAAATGCCGGTCGCGGTGCATGCGAAACGCGGTTCAGAGGAAGTCACCCCCAAAACGCCAGCACGGGGCTAGCCTCCTCCGGCGATGAAAAGCGGGAGGAAACACCCCGCTGGGGCATTACGAATTCTCACTCGTGGCTGCACGTTGCGTCGGCCGACTCTCCGGTGGAAAAACATCGGAAAATCCGGTCCGTGCCACTATCCGATCCGCAGCGCGCTGCCCCTTGAGTTTAACAATGCACGCGTGCATGCGTGCGAGGTGCTTATGAGCATTCCCCGTGTTTTGAGCTCTTTTCTGGTGCGCAAGGGAACCCACAACGAGCTGGGCCTCTGCGGCGCGTGGAGCTGCCAAAAAACATAACTCCACGTATTCTCAGACGAGGCAACGCTTAAAACTTATGTTAATCAATAAATAACCTTATGCTGGTGCAGATCGTTCTGTTGACAAAACTTACGGTTATTTCTGCACGTGTTTGTTGATCTCACAATCGAAAATTAAAAGATTTATGATCGTCAGAAGTAGATTTTAGCTGGTGTGCTGCGCGAAGCTGGGTTGTTCTTAAGAATGATTAATGTACAGGCGAGCCCTTACAAATTGCACACCTTTCATGTATTTTTCTCCATTTTAAAGTCAGCTTATTCATTGGCTGGCCGACGTGACGGCAGCAGAAAATTAATTTTTTCCATTTTCGAAATGGATTTTAGCTTAATTCATTTTGTAAATCAGCAGCGCACCCGTCCATCCGCAAGAACCTGTTCGGTCTTTTTCATATCATTTGAATAAATGTCGCGTCTTTCATAACGAGAGTTAGTGGATACCTGTCAAATTAGGTTTCCTTTTTTTTTTTTTAGCATTTTTCGCGTTTCGACACAGATTTTTTTTTTTGTTTTTGCATCCTCTTCCAAAGAGTGCTGGCTTCGTCGCGATGCAAAGGAAATTGAATTTCAATGTCTCCTACTTATGATTTCTTCCTCCGATCTCGTTGCATTTGAAAAGAATTGGGAGGGGTTTTCAAATGGAAGACATCGCCATCGGAGCCGTCAAAGTTCGGCGTCGGAACAGTTACCATAATCCGGTGTCAGTTTTATAACGAGAAGAATGGTTATTATATCCGTGTCACATGCTTAATGGGAGTCGCAGTGACAGTTTCATCCATTTAATTGCCGTCGGTCGTTGCCGTTCGTTATATTTGCAGATTGAGGAAGTTCCCAAATGATTCACTTTTTAACGCAAATTTAGGACAGATTTTCAAACCTTTACATTTACCGGTGCAGACGGATATGAAAGTAACACGGATTGCACATTTAACATTTTTATAAATAATAAACTAAAAGAAAATTTAATATCACACATATTTTTTCCCTTTTTCCGCAACGTTCATTTTTGATTTTTGTACGTTATGCAGACTGTCCGGTTGTTAATATTGAGCGATTTTCCAAATCTGCGCAATGAAAGATTGTTAGTGATGCGATATTGGAATTATTTATCAGGCTCGATTCATTTACGTTTTTGACTCTTGATGTTGCATTGGTGTTTTTAATTGTAAGCGAAGAAATTTTAGAATTTCTTGAGCGATAGCAAAAGCGCAATTATTTTGAATTATTTAAAATGTTCGTTCTTGTAGTACCTAAGCAATAAACTGGTAACCCCTATTACCTTTTTTTTTTTTTTTTTTTTTTTTTTTTATTGATTATGCGGCGGTTCACCGCTCTTCTATGAATGTTCACGTTATATATTCCACACTCGTCATTCTGCATGTATTTCTTCAGAATTCATAATTCACGCACCTCTATTGATTCAATTCACTTCGCCATAAATGTTTCCTGCGGCTTTTATTATGCGATAAAATATGGTTACCTCGAAATAAGGAAGTGCCAGAGGCTTAAAAACTGACTAATCACATTTTTTCCTACCTTTAAACTTGATGTAATTGTCAAGTTATTTCACAAATCAAAAGCGAAAAACAATCAACTTATTGACAATTTAATTTTTGAGTCCTTTTTTCTTTTAACATAATCTATCCATATAAAAAAAAATTGATAAAAAAAAAAAAAACCATATACGTTTCGTCCGTCTTTGATGTACATATATATATATATTGAAAAATATGGTTCGATAAAAATTAAACATTCCATGTTTCACGTGCATGTGGCAGTTAAATAATTACAAAAACTAGTTAAAAATTGATGAACATCTTCGATTTGTCAAAAACAGTAATTGTCACATGAAATAGCGATCATTTTGGTGTAAGCACCGTTTGTTACTCTCTTAAGGAAAAAGATGATATTTTCTTTATCCATGCTAGCGGTTCGCAGATTTAGTTTACAAGTATAATTTCTAAGTTCGCCCACATTAAAGGTGGTTCCTTGATCGAGGTATTTGAAATTTTAAGGAAGGTGAAAAGTTTTTGTGATGTTAAGAGCAGTCACAGCAGTCGCTTTTGCATTCAAATATCGCGCACTTTGAAAACAGTTGAAATTGCACGCACAGGTCGAGAAATTTTTCTCTTTGGCAAATATGCGATAACGATCGGACATATTAATCTAACTGATTTTATTATGAAAATGAGAAGGTTCCTTCAGATGGATTTTCGCGAAGGGCGGAAGGCTGCGTCTAAAGACAACAATATTTCATCCGATCTTTCTCGCGGTGAAATAGAAGTGTTTTATAAAGAAAAAAAAGGACTCTTTAAAATGGGCAACCGGCCGTTATTGAAATTTCCTGTAGCGACCATGTCAGAATTAGACTTTCGAATTGCCAACACTTAGATAGGTAAACAAAATGTGTAAAAATTATGAAAAGGAAAGCCAACGTGTTCATTAACCAGATTTGTGCAAAACTAGTTGGGAAGCGATCGAAAATTTGAAGCTGAGAGGCGAGCAAAAAAATTTTTTTTTTCAAACAAATTTCGCCTGCACGTGAAAAAAAATGAGCGAGATACATAAGATGATCCCGCTGTCATGATATACAACAATTAAAAAATAATAATGCGAAATTTTTTATTTCACATTATAAAATATTATAAGTATTTTTTCTGTAATATATGTACAATCTCCGGTATTAATACGTGCAATGAAATCTGACTGCCCGTTGAACATTAAATTCTTAAGCTTTTATCCACACTTGCTTTAAACTTTGAAAAAATTTTACGTTTCAAGTTTCGTTTTCATTATTTATTAAAAGCAAGTAAGCAAAAAAAAATTTGATATGTGAAAGGTGCGAACGGAAATCATCCCTGAAGTTAAGCTATTTTTCTAAAATGGTTAAAAAAGCAGATTCATCTTTTTCTGTTAAATTAAATTGAGAATGAATATATAAATTAAAACGAAGTAAATTTTTAAAACTTATAAATAAAACTTGGAAAAGGATATACACTTTTCCATGATACAAAATAAAACTTAATTTTCCTTGTAAATGTAAATGTTTTTCGTAGCTTTATATTTGTTATTTAAAAGTGAAAATGTATAAAATTTAAGAGGTACATAATTTGGTTTTAAATTCATTAAATCTACATGTGGTTCTTCGTAAGTAATTTTTAATTGGGTATCAGTAAAATTTATGTAAATTTTGCAATTTTAATAAACATTGATGATTTCTTAATGGGAGTTATTTTTAACGTTTTATTTTTTGCTAATAACGAAAGCTTCGGGATAGAGACCAATTCTCCTCGCAGATTTGCAAAATCTACGTGTCATTCAATTCGCAATTTGCTTTCGTTTGCATTGTTTCCTTACGATGTCAACCGAATGTCTGCAGTGTGACACAAAGGAAAAAGTCGATTCATTCATTCTCGTTTCGTTTTTCGTCACCCTCCGCTCCTGCCGACTGTCATCGATGGACGATTAACATTCAGATCGATGTCCGGGCGGTCGCTTTTTCTGCGGTGCCGGGCAAGTGCATCAGCCCGTCGGATCTTTGGGAGCTTTTCAGACAGTGCTCGTCGCCGCGTTTCCAGCCTTGGCTACCCCGACGAGTTCGCGGATGGCTCTTCATTTGAATCTGACGTTGGTTTTCGCAAATTTTTTCACAGTTCGCGACCGTTTGTCACCCTTGGCATTTTTCCGGAGTAATGCCTTGCCAGGTTCGCGAATCCCGAGGTAGGTGGGAGGAAGCGGTCCACGTGCGAAATCGCATGATTCCGCCCCTGCTTCGGTCGGGTTCTGGATTCGGGGGACCGGGAGAGAAAGTCTTCTGCCCCCCCGACGATGGTCGGTCTTGTAAATTAATCTCGCGAAGGGAAAGTCGAGGATGTTGCGTCGAAGGAAGTGGACGTTACGAATTATTAATCGGATGTACCGTCGAAGATGTTACTTTCATCAGAAGCCGTTTTTTCCTCTCTTTCTCTCTGTTTTTCACTTTGACCCGGAGTTTTCTTCTTTGTGTGCTGCAACGCAGATGGCTTTTTCGAATTCACCTTTCGCCGTGTGCAAAACGGCGTTCTTACTGTGCGTCGCACCGGTGAGGCCGAACCGTCACCTTTACTCCCTGATACGTGATGAATAATAATGGCTTTCCCGGACTCGGAGCATCCGCCGCCTTTGTTCCGGGAGCACGTGAAGGATGTCGGAAGTCAAGATGAAACGGGAGTTGATATCGCCGCACGATGACCGTAACATGATTGCGCGATCGTTGTGATTTTTATTTGGGAATCGAAAGCTTCGAAATGTCGGATCCCGCCAATTACTCTCCGCGATGCAATGCGCACTTATGATACGTGCACGGCCAGATGCAAAACTGAGTTAGTATTTCGGTGGCCACCTTGGGGCGTATGACCGGAATGAGGTTCGACCTTAAACCCAACGGTCTTTTAAAAATCAACGCTATTAACTTTCGCCTAACGAACATCGACATTTTTTTGCTACAACGACGATATCTCTTGGCACAAGTGAAATTTACCAACGCTTGATCCTCTGACCTACAATACTGTACGATTCTGTATTCGCGAACAACTTATCTGAACGCCCTCGTGTAAAATGTTTACCTTCGAATAGAGTGTATACATCTTATTTTTCGGCATGTTTCATTAGAGTGAACTGCGATCATTATATAAAATTCTCACAAAAATCGTCTGAAAGCACCGGGATTCGGCACATTACCGAACACGTTATAGTAATGATTATTCTGCCCTGATGACTGGGAGCATCTTTCTAAAATCAAATTTGCCTAAGCAGAAAAGTGTATCTATATCGAAAAAGAATTTTTTTTTTTTTTTTTTTTTTTTTATAAATTTAACGTTAGGTATGAACGGAAAGCGAATATTCTATTGACTTTACCTTAAAATAAAATTCAATTTTAAGGCAGAATCAAAACAAAACTTGTGGGACATGATGACGATGAAGATTTGTACCACTGAGGGGCAACAGAAAGAATCCAACATGTAATGTTGAAGGAGTCGATGGAAATTTAACGATATCGAAAACTACTCCAACTAGTCTTGCTAGCTTTGGACAGTGCTAGGCTAAGGTTTGTCCGAAGGACAACAAGATCTACGACGTTTAAGAATGCGACACGCCTTAAAAAGACTAATCTGATTTCCCGGCAATATAGGTCTCGGGCCCCACACGCATTCGGCACTTGTGCCAGAAGGTATTGAAAAACTTGCGAAATTACATTTTGTAGTTATAACTCCGAAACCTGTTTCTCTAAAGGTGCTTCATTTACGGCTCCTCCGATTATGACAAATAATTATAAGTGTGTCACAGTGAATGCGGCCAAACTTCGAATTTGTGTATGGAATCTGATTTGATGTGTATTAAAAGTACAGCAATCGCTCGATATCGATTTCGTTATTTGAATGCCCTTTCCATTAATCCTTTTTTTTTTCTTTTATTTGTCCATTCTTCATCCAGTCTTCTTCGACGGCTACCGCCTTTAAAATGTAACTGAAAGGGTTCGCTTTTAACTAGAGTCCGTTCGATATCTCCGGCAATGGTGTATTGCAATGTGAACGGCGCTGCGAAGGAAATTGCCAAATTTAAAGAATCGACCTCTGTACGGATTACATCATCAGGTATTGGTTTTGATTTCTGCTAAACATTTCACCATGAGAATTTTTTACACTTGATGTGATGTATTTTTGTGGCGTGTTTAAGTTCAACTTCATTAATTCCTTAAAAATATTTTAAAAAACCCGTGATGGGCAACCATCGATCCTTCTTGATATAATCTAAATAAGTGAGTAATGCTCCGACCATTTTTTTATTAACTTCTTTCTGACCTACGTGTAGAAAATTAAATCAATTATCGTGTATTATTAATATAATTGACTAGAAATTCGGCGTACTTCAATTGAATACTAATTTCAATGCAACAAGTTCGGTATAGGAAATTTCAACGCAACTCGGGAGTTAAATTTTACAATATAAGACTACTTTTGATGTTTAATAGCTGCTTTTCATCCTCGGTTCCAACTTTTCGATGATATGGTTTGAGTGCACGCACACACGCTTTAGCTATGGCAATGGAATTCAGCGGTACTTTTTCACATTTAAGAAGAGTTTGTTGCATGGAGTTTCAGAACCTGTTTGATCCGTATATTGTTTTTTTTTTTTGAAATATTTATTAACTGCACATATAATCAGGTTATTTTGGTGAAGGAAAAAAAAAAGATCGAGCCTTTAATCCATTAAATGTTGCATGAATTGATTTCGGCTGACAAATTTTTTCTTCCACATGCTACAGTGTTTTTCCGGTCGTGCAACATTTTTGCTTCCAATTTGTATGTAAACATTTGTTTATCCACCGCAAAAAATTCTACATCTCAAAACAGACAAATCACTTTTACACCATTACAAGATATTTCTGTTAATTAAAGAGTTAGTACCGTATGAGTTGACCAATAAAATTCAGCGATTAATTTTGATGTAGGCGAAGATCGGGGAAATGTGCAGAAGGATGAAAGAGAGTCTTGTTTTTTACATATATGTATATATATCCTTCATATAATTTACTAATTGACTTCATGAAAGGATTCTTTAAAAAAACAATGCATCTTAACACTTGAGCATCGTGAAAATTAAGTACATTTTTTGACTTTAAGCGAAGGCGATCACAATAATAAACAAAAATTTATTTCCATTTTCAGGAATTATGCAATAGACCTGTCTTTGTCAATGATGCCCCTGCTCAGTTCGACATCAGCCACGGAAAAATGGGTAAGCTATTGAACACCCTCATGGTTCGTTGAAATTTGAAATTTTAACATATTACACCGGATAAAAATTTTCTCTTAGACACGACAGTTATCACCGTATAATTATTTAAACAAATCACCGCATTCGTTTTTAATCGGTCCGCATTAGGCCGAAAACATAGGAAAAGTGTCGAACATCGTAGTACAGAAGCAGATTCTGGGTTCCGGTTCGAGTCACGATCCAGCAAATGGCCCGATAGATATAAAGGAAAAGATCAAATATCGTACATCGGCTAATGGACACATCCTTATAAAATCTACCTTAATTACTTCCTTGGGGAGGGGAGGCATTTGCCGTGATGAGAAGTTGGAAATTTTCATATAAAGATAAAGGAAAAAGCTTAAACGAAATGCGAGCGATGTGAAAAGCAAATGCAGTTTTGATCAAATTTGTGTTGATCCCTTACGAGAGTCCTCTTCTTTTTTTTTTTTCAGGCGACCGCTGGCTTGTATCCTGTTTGGGAGTACTATATTTAAGCAAAGGACTCTTCTACAGGGTGGTGCCCGCAGATCAGAATTTCAGCACACCGGACCACTACGCCGGGGTGTTCAGATTCCGCCTGTGGTGGTGCGGCGAATGGGTCGAGGTCCTGGTCGACGATCGCTTGCCCACCGTTCATGGTCGACTTGCTTTTCTGCAGTCGACGAACTCGGATCAGTTCTGGCCCGGTTTGCTGGAGAAAGCGTATGCCAAGTAAGTTTTTATTATGAATCTGCTTCGTCTCAGGCCTCCGATTTCCAGCAAAGAAGAAGAAGAAGAAGAAGAATGAAGAGCTCGAACTCATTTCGCGATTCACAAAAAAGAAAAAAAAAAAGGTCGGAGCCGTGGCATCCTCGCCCCGCGTACAGGTCGAAAGGTCCGCTGCCCGTTCTGAACCGTAATTAATGAAAAGGTTTCGATTCGAAATCACGTCGCACTTATTATTAGCGTTTATCGCCTTTTTTTTTATATTTATTTTCGTACCTCTGCATTCTGGGTTGATTTTTCACAGCGTAAAACAATCCGATCTAACCTTTCGGTCTTATCAGAATCAAATTTCTTGCCATTCTTGTTTAAGTTACGAATTAAAAGTAACCTCGATGTAACAGTGTTAAGTACATCATTCTTCATTCGATAATAACTATCTGGAAAGCATTTTTTACCTCCTTTTGTTTTCCTACACGCTTGATTCAGTTTGGTCGTGATACTTTTTCAACCGACTCTGAATATTAAATTATATTTCAAAGACAATTATTACACTGAATAATAATTTGGAATTTTTTATACGAATTTTTCCTTTGAAAGAATGTAATATCTATCTTTATCTTAAAAATAATATTTTTTTTTTTTCTCAGCAATTTTTTTTTTTCATTTGATTTGCCCTTTTTTCTCGCCAGCTGTTTTTTAAATTCGGCTCGGTATAAGAAAGAAGATAATAATTTTTAATATTTCCATCAATAAAAAGCAAACCTAATAGATTTATTACGTGCAATAAATAATATCCGACGATGTAGAAAACAATGAGGGGATGCTGCATTTTAATGAAAAATATCATATTTCATTCGCAGAACTTCCACTTAGTCAAATATGAAAATTTTTGAAAATGTTCCAGTGCTGTAAAATAAGTTACACTTTCCATCATCGACATCATCTATATGGCATGTAATTAGTAAGAAATGCCTCAGAGATTGAACTTTTCAGTTTTTTTTTTTGCTGGTAAACCATTAACCTTTAAACCTTGTACTCAACTTCTCTTTCTATGAAGGATCTTTTAACTTCCCGAAGAAAAATATGGGCCTCGATATCGATTAGGTATTCCTCAAACTTACCTAATTCACGACACCTCGTACGCGGTAATGTTTGTATTTCTCTCAGTTGCTCATCCAAGTTTCTTACGGCTTGACCGCACTCTTATTTCATTCCCTGTGGACGTGATTTCCTCAGACTTTGACACGAGTTAAAATTCCACTCGTATCTTATTTGAAAGAATATGCAAATATCCTTCCAAATGATGGACAGTTTCATCAATCATCGCGTTTCCTAATCATTCTTCGAGTTCGGCCTTAGAGGACCGCGAGTGGCGCAAATTATTCCATAACACATGCTGGAGAGTTCGATGGTTTCTTGCCGTAACGCGTGCTGTTGATTGGCCAGCACAAAAATGATGTGGGATTAAATCATATCTGTTAGGAATTTAATGAGCGTTTTGTGTTGGTGATCATGAAAGTTGTCTAAATCACTATTCTTTTACTGGTATCAGTCATGGACCTGTCAGGAGCTGAATCTGCTTAGCAGGAGGTAGAGTGAACGGCTAGCGAAGGAGCTCGAATACAACGAAATATTATTTTATGTTATTTCGGTACATTTTTATTAAAATTTAAAATATTAATAAGGCTTAACATGCTTTAGAATTTCAGGTTATAAAAATATTTTTTTTTTAAATCTACTCCATGGATAAACGAACACCAAAAATTTTGGATTGTTTCCTGTAAGATACATGTATGTATTGCTTTGTGGATTATAAAAAAATATAAATTTTTATAATTTTTAACATTGTTTTAAATTTCAGACTTATTGAATATTTCTGAAACACATATGTCGTTTAACATTTCCGAAATTATCGGTAAAGAAAATACTAAATTACGAAGATGAAAAATGATAAATTTTCTTCATTAAAAAAAAATTATAAAAATTAAAGTATGAGTAGTTTTATAATTATATCCATTTTTGTCCATTATTTGAATTTATTTTGATGTTAAGTTTATCCGGCTGAACCACTGCCATATTTGTATGTTTTTGATAGCTTTTTTAATTATTGGTCTAGACTCCTTTCATAGTCAAGGTTTGCTTTTGTGCCCGTTTGAATATTCTCGATTTGAGAATCGTTTGCATGTGTATATATAACACTCCAACATGTTTATGTTCTATTAATTTAATGTTGTTAATGTGAGGTGTCATATTCCGTGATGCCGCATCCGAAATACGATTTATGGAGTACAGGGAAAAAAAAATATTTGATGAATGGTCACATGCCTGGAGCAAACCGTCGGGTACTACCGCAGGAAATCAACGCAACAGAAATCCCGTTTTGTAGGACGGTTTTCGTTTACACTCGGTCCGTGATGGGAAAGAGCCCTCATCGGCACAGGGTGGGGGGTAGTTTTTCTCTCTTTATTGTTGGCAGTCGCGAAAGCAGCAATGGGTCACCAACATAATCCAGGGCAAAGCCTTTTCTTATTTCGCCTCGTTATTCAACGCTTTGTTCCTGCGGCGTCTAAAAATCCTCACTTAATAATGTTTCTCAGACTCCCCGCCGCTCCTTTCCTCCTTTTCCCTAATATCCTAATTCGACCGTCGCTAATAATAATAATTTCAACCGAGAACTAACAAGTTATAATGACGATGATGTTGACGATGCAGGCGTATTATTATAAAACATTGAATCCACGTTTACACTGGGTTGCCCTCGAGTGTTAGGCTACCAACAATGCTAAGAATGCAAGTCATACATCTCGGCTTTGTAATAGCTTAAAACTTAGCCATTCCCGAAGACAGTTGTTCATTTCCCCTAAGGTAAATGCCGTTGACCGTGAGCCTTTCCTCTTAACCGTATATTCTCTTATAATGATCTCCAATTTAGATTTTCAATCAGGATTTTGATCCTTACCTTATTACCGGGTCAAATCCAATAAGCGAGTGGCTCATTCGAATGGGACGGTCAGTTCAATTAATCCGAATAATTACGTAGGGGAGGCCATCAAGCTGAAAAGAAAATTTATAAAAGATAATTTTTGATGTTAAAAATGATTTTCAAAAACAGGCCCATTTACACGGTGCAATTCATGCATTCCGATAAGATAATTTTAATTCATTTATATATATTTTGATTGCGCAAAACAAAAACGTACCCACTTGACATATATCTTTTAATGATTCTGATACATGATTGTCAGATGTAGAGAATATTTTCGGAAACAATAGTGACAAAAAGAAGATTTCGGTTTTCGTCTAAAAAGGATCGGAAGCAAGGGGAAAAAAATGTTTTTTTATGAATTCTTTGTGTATTTATTTCAAGATACAAATATATATCTAACTATAGATTTTTTTCTCTTAAAATTTCATTTTTTGCCATATCAATTTTTAAAATCGGATTCATTAATTACAATTAAATTCCAGGCACCGTCTTTTGATGTCAGAATGCAATTATTATATTCATGTCTTAAGTGCTTTTTTTTTTTGTATAGAAACATTTCGAAATTATGAGAAAAAGAAAGTAAAAGTCGACTTTTTAAATAACAAATGCCTCTACTTTAGTTGATGCTAGTTACAAACCCTGAAGTATTATCACTTGAACATACACAGGAAGATAATGCCGAAAAAAGTGAAATGAAGAGAAAGATAACTTCATCACAGTCTGTCAATGAAAAAGCAAACCCTTTGTCCACATTACAATGAGCAACTATTAGAAGAAGACTTTAATATTATTATTATTACAATATCAGATGTGTGGTAATCATTTATTCTGAGCATTTATATTTGTTATATTTACAATGATATTTTATAATTTCTTTGTTCCCGGTTCGCTTTTTACTCGTGCAAAGGTGCCGTGCTGCGATTATTTTTTTTTTACGTACACCTTTAAAGTTTTCATGGTTGTTAACTTACCAGGCGCCGCCGCTGTTGTCAGATTAGGTTAGCAAAAGAAATTAAGTCTCATGCTTTACGTTAGTCCCGCTTCTTGATAATTACACGTTTAAAACCAATTTCCAATGTACCAAATTGTTAGGTACATTGATTTGTGGTTCAATTTGGTTTTCTCGTGATCGAAACGAATGTACGACATTTTAACGTTTTCTCCTCAAAAATCAGTCCTGTTCCATCGTCTCCAGCCACAAAAGAGCGATACTTTCTCCAGTCATAAATAAATAAGATTGATCAACACAATCGATTGTCCCCGCACTTTCGTTTCCGTCTGCTATTCAATTAATTCGACTTAAAAAAAAAAAAAACTTCTCTGCAGCCATTTCATTCCATTTTGTACTTCAGAATTTCCTTTCAAATCGTCTGTTTTTGCCTTTTTCGCCATGGCCGTATCGGATCTTCCAGAAGAATTAAGCGGAGAGCATTTTTAACTAAAATCTCAGTTTCATTTTGTCGAAGTGGCTGTCAGCTGTCAATCTGTCTTAAAAAACCAATTCCACTATTACAGGCAGGGTTTCAGAAGATAAATAGATCTTTTATTTTTTTTAGGTTTAAATTTTCCACACATTCATTTACTTAAAGTTTGAACATGTAATTTAATCTTGTCTCTCAAGATGAACATTTGCATATTAAAGTAGGATAACTATAAAGCTGGCCTATTCTTAAGGCAATTTACGGATATCGCGTATCCTTCCTTCATTTAAGATGATTTTTTTCACTAGGTGTTCGCTATCCTCACCCAGTTAGTTATGGTCTATGTAATAGGAACTACTTTGTAAACTACATTGTAGTTTTACGGTTTCCTTGCTAGAGTCGATCAGGCGACAAATGCTTTTGTTTTTAAATCTAAAAGTTTTCATATTTTAATTTCTTTTTTTTTTTTGTTTTTTTGAAAATGGTTCTTACTAATTAAACCTTTATGTTCATATAATTTAACGTTGATTTTTACGGTCCAAAGCGAAACTGCGTAATACGGAAAAATTAGAGTTAAAGTTTGAAATCAATTTTTTTTGTGTTTTTATGTTAAAAATATGCTGAAACGCGGTTAATGCATAAAAGATTTATGAAATTTTATATGGACCTTTTTAATTTTGGAAACATCCAATCTTTCTTATATGCGGATTGGGTTTATTAACAGAACCCAATGCATCCGTTTGCTCTAGACCGTGATTTGAATATTACGCGTTCGTATTCTCATCAGAACGTCAGAGGCAGCTTTTACATATACGGAATAATGTATCGGAAATGTTGCATGTCATTAATATATAATTTAGAGGCGTGAAATAAGCCATTTCCCTCTTTTGTTGAAATTTCTCAAATTATTTTTAATATTTTAAATGACAAAGATCGTGTTGAAATTAAGATGAAGCACAATTTCCGGAATGAAAAATTGTGCAACTTCTCGAAAATAAAAATATACGTACTTTACATATGTCTGCAGAAAAATATATAAAATATACATTACGTTACGCATATTTTCAAGTTTCAGATTAAATAAATTTTTATTTTTATTCTTGCTGTTTTAACAGATTTTGTTTAACGGATTTACTGTTATCTCATCAAGTATACGGTAATGAGGTCGGAAGGTTACCAAATATTTGAACGCTCCTGAAGGAAAACTCCCGGCGACCATTATTAATTTTGATGGATTAACTTTTTCTTCTTTCACTTAACGTGTTAGAGTTACAATAAGAACAGCCATCAATAGGATTAATTAAAGTTCCATCCTGGACAGAAGAATTGGTATGGTCGCTCTTCTTATTTGGACACTGGTGGAATGATTGATGATCGTCCTTTTCATGGATCGCTGTTTTGACGATTTTTGAGCATCAATTACGGACTGGGACTCATTAGGAGCGCTCTTTCTTTTGCTGCTTTTTCCGACATTGAAAATCGATTCGGTTTTGGAATCTCGTTATTAGATGCAATTTTGTCATTAGTGAAAATCAACTGCGGGGAATGCCGAGGGCTTCTCATTATTTAAAGGCAAAAGAAAAAGTCTTTGCCGTCGCTCTTGATGGGCGATGATGGAATTATTCACCGAAAAGAATGTTTTCTGGCATCTTTTCGTGTATTAATTGTAAGGCGTTTCCTCGTCTGCTGGATTACGTCCTGCATCTGATCTTCTTCGGACGTAACTTCGCCTTCCAAGGTCCTGTTACGTATAACCTTTCCATCCTTTCACCCGTATAAAGAAACTTTTTGAAAGTACAATGAGCGAAGCATAATTTCACATTTAAATGCGTATAATGCAAGGTCTGTAAAAAGTAATAAGAATGCTTCGTTTAATACTTTTCAAGATAATAGTTTGAATTGGTTACTTTGATGAGGCAGCACATCCTACATCATTCCAACAATCTTTTCGATATTTTCGCCCTGCCTCCACCCAAAATGTCATTCTTTTCTTTATATAGCCTTGGAATGTGATCGAAATAAACAAATTTCAGAGGTCACAGAATACAAGCTCTGAACCGCGAGACCATTATCCCCGATAATGTGCTAGTTCAACTGATAAGGTCACATAGCCTAGCGTGTACTATGGTCATTAAAATGTTTTCGCCCGCAGACTTCACGGTTCTTACGAAGCTCTGAAGTATGGCACCCTCCTTGACGGATTGGCAGATCTCACTGGAGGAATCACGGAGAGCATAAACATTCGTCAGGACCCAACAGCCTGCGGCAGAATGCTTAACAAACTTTTGGAAATGACCTCACTCATAACCTGTACAGTGCAATCTTCAAGTCAGCAGGTGAGATTTCGTTTTTCCCAATCTGTGTGAGCGCGACACTTACAAAAGCCAAAATATTTTTAAATGAATATTCTTTAATTTTCAGATAAGAAGTCAGCAGCCTGAAAAATTAGCAAATGGTATTCAAATAGGTATAAACTACAGACTTTATGCAGTGGACAGGGTGAGTTAATTTTTTTTTTTTTTTTTTTTTTTTTTAATGCTCTTAGATTCATTTCCAATCAAAGAGAAACCGATGTCACCACATCTGATGAATGAGATTAATTCGCTCGATCGACACGAATAGAAATGATTACCATTATGGAAGTCCGAAATTATGCATATCATAAGTTAAAAAGTTTGGAGGGAATATAAAGCGAGTTGTTACTTAGTTTTATGTAAAGTAATTTCAGATTTATGCTCTCTATAATCGAGAACAAAAAAAAAAATCATGTACAATAACATGTTCATGTCTGCTCAATCGTTAATTATTCGAATTATTAGATGAAAACTTATAAAATGACATTTGAAAACATATTTTCTACATTATAGGTTTTGAGAATCAAATTCTGAAAACGTGAACAGCCCCATTTTATTATTGTGGCGACAGGAGTCTCACTGTGCCGTTTACGGAAACGTTTTGATCCTTGGTAGATGACTTGACTTCGCATGAGAAATAGCTGTCTCGGGGTTTAACTTTCAACATTAGTTATTTCAGATGACGATGGGTTATTATTTTACCCTTTTGAATGTCAAATGTAGCCAGGACGTTAGGCAAAGCTAAGGAAACCACATAGCAGAAGATTGTTGATATTGCAAATCTTAAATAATTTAAACCCATTCAGATAAGACTCCGTTTTATATAAACGCTAATTCGTTTACATTTATCCATGCTTCAAACAATATTCTTCAGTTTCGTAATTTAAATGTAAATTTTTCAAAATATCGCTGTTCACTTATCCACTGCTGGTGAAATATTATGTTATGTAATGTGGATCGAATTGACTATGCTTCTTCGATTACATTTTATACCTATAAATTTGAAATTCGTGGGTTATCTTCAGGTGAAAGATAGGAACTCCGCGCCTGGGGGGGGGGGGGGGGGAAATAAATTTTGTCGTGGGCAGCTCCAATAATCATCGAAATTCTAACCTTTTCTTATCTTCGAGTAATTTATTTTCTTTTTTCAGGTTGAAACATTCAGTGGTGAACCGATTCAGTTGATCAAGCTGAGGAATCCCATAGGACCTGGCGGCGAATACGTAGGTTCCTGGGCAAGGGATTCCATAGACTGGGATGAGGTTCCTCCGCACGAGAAAGAAAGGCTCGCAGCACGTAACCTGGGAGATGGAGAATTCTGGTACGAAATAAGGACCTGAGGGAAATTAATTAATAAAATTCTGAATAAATATTAAATTCACTTTTTCATTTAACATTTTAAAGCGGTGCAAATCAAAACATTTCCCGTCCATTGCTCTGCCGAATTTTTTAAAAAAATTTTCTCCTTTTTTTTTCTTTCTTTCAGGATTTCCTACTCCGATTTCGTGAAAACCTTCACGCACTTGGAGATAGTTCATTTGGATAACGAAACGAGCCGGGACGAGCCATCGCTGCATCACAAGAATACCTGGCAGATGAGAATTTATCAAGGAGCCTGGCAAAAGGGCGTCTCGGCCGGTGGATGCAGAAACAATCCCGATACCTTTCACATCAATCCTCAGCTTCACTTAATCATTAGCGAAATGGAAGAAGTTGTTATATCACTGAACCAACATAGTATTATGGAGCCCAAAGTGAGTTGAACCTATTTGGACGATCGAAGCCGATGCCACCTAAATGGTGCTCATTCATAAGGTGCCCAAAGAATTACAACACTTGGCACTGCTTCCTGTTTTTCAATAGAACATGATGTTAGATCGCAAATAAATAAATTGGCATTTAAATCAATGACGGGTGAATAACAAAATATGCATATTTCAACGATCTTTGGCAAGTTCGCCGAGAAATCTTTTTTACTTTATGTTTGCTGACTAATTTTTTGGTCCCGCTTTGCACGCACTGCAAAGCTTCTTGATATTTTTTTCTCGCAGCTAAAACAAATTTATTTGCTCTTTAATGTTTTCAGGTTATAGGTTTCACTGCGTATTCGTTACCAAAGAATAATTCCGAAATAATCGGTAAAACTTTCTTTAAGAAAAATAAATCCCTTGCCAATTCACAGTACACAAACAGCCGGCAAGTAAGTAACCAAAATCAGTGAATTTTACAAATATAAGAAGGAAATTTTAAAGATATGTGTTGTGATCGATGTCGGAACGCCAAAGCTGAAAGAATGTTTCAGTGAAACGATACAAACCAGGTCGGCTTGTTCATTCTCTTTCACAGTATATGGTTTTCTTGTTAAAAATCAAAAGGCAAAGAGATAGTCAGTCTCGATTGATTTATTTTTGTTAAACATTTCGTTTTGAAATACTACTATTTTAAAATCACGGCTATCCAAAATGAATATCAAACAATATCTAATTATTAATAATCATTTTAAAAAGAGCGATTAACTCCGTCCATTTATCTGAGTTAATAACGTGATGTTCCGTTTGTGCTGAACATTCGTTATGTGAGTTGCACGATCTGAATTTTAAATAAATCGTTTATTTTAGGTCAGTCACCGATGTCAGCTAGAGCAAGGAGGCTACCTGATACTGCCGACGACATTCGAACCCGGGCAAGAATCGAATTTTACACTGAGAGTTTTCTCGAGTAAACCGCTCAAATTAAAGTAAATCAAATATTCACTTTCGATACTAATAAGTGCGATTCGTTTACATGTTGAGTGGGTGCACATTAACTGATAATGAAAACTTATACTTATCTCTAATACGTCCGAAGCTATGAAAACCGACCTTCGTCGTCCGTACTTCTTGCAACTTTTGATTATTTGGTCTGTGAAAATGATTGAATTTACAGATATGCGTTCCCTATATTAGACACAAGATGTTCTACCGTTTCAGATTGCTTGACACGCAGCCATCACTAATAAAATCGGCTATTATCAAAGCTCCACCGTCTCACGACGGAAAGAGTTTCAGTCAGTACGAAGCTGTTTTTCTCCAGTTAGCGGATGAGCACAGGACTGTCAATGCGTTCGAACTTCAAGAGCTTTTGGACGCTTGTCTGCCGAACGGTGAGTCAATCAAAGAAATTTCCTTTGCGTAAAAATCAAAAAATAAAATGAAAGAAGCGAAAGCGTTTTAAAGCTAATAATTTTTTGAATTTCCAGATTACATAAAAAGCTGCGCTTGCATGGAAGTTTGTCGACAAGTTGTACTGACTTTGGACGTATCCTTTTGCTCGGATGTAAATCAAAGGCTGGAAATGTAGTCAAAAGAGAAAAATTTCGGCGGTTCTCGCGTTAATCTCATTTGTGAATCTCCCAGAATAAAAAAGGAATTGAAAGTTCCAGTTGCAAATGCAATTCAAAACAGAATCGGTAGGGTAGGCCTTTGCAGCGAATGCAGGGAAAAATGTAATGAATTCATTTTCTCAGTTGCACAATTTATTATTGCAGAGCAACAAAACTTTACCGGAACAAAAAATTTTGAAATAAGAAAAAAAAAAAAAAAAAAAAAAAAAAAAAGTTGCCTCTTAATTGCAATTTATTTGTAACTAGATTTGAGATTTGAATTTTCAAAATTGTAAATCGGTTCCATCTTCGATTCCTCGGTCTGAAACTCGATAACCGCTTAGAATGCGCTTTCTTAACGAAAATATAATCAGAGCACCGGATGCGGTAGATTAAAGTTCAACGATTTCAAAGACCTTATGTGCAGTTTGAAATACTGGCAAACCGCCTTCAAGAATCATTCCAAGGAGAAAACGGGAATATTGAGGGCGGAGAGATTGAAGGACGCCCTTCTCGAGGTGGGATTTCAGCTCGGGACCGACGTCATATCGATCCTTATACTGAGATACATGAGAAAGGACGGAACGCTGAGATTCGGGGATTTCGTGTCCGCGATACTGCATTTAAGCGTGGCTTTTAGTAAGTAAACGGCACGAGTACGTTCACTTGTATCTTATTTTATTTTATTTATTTATTTATTTATTTATTTATTTTTTTTTTTTTTATGCGACACGCATCCGCTTTCCAAATTGATATCTCCCGCGATTGCATTATTTTATTTCGGTTGTGTTTTTACCTGTGACACGTTGCAGATGTGTTCGAGTCCAAAGATCCTCTCCAAAACGGAAGTATTAAATTAAGCTTGGCCGAGTGGCTGAAATCGTCTCTCACTTGCTAACCCAGGCACGCTTTAGAGAATTTGATTCGCCGACGGTAGCAAACTTTGCCGACGGAGCGTCCCGCGATGCTTCGGCGGTTTGACGCATTGTCCAGAGGCAGGAAAAGCAAGACTCGCCGACTAACGTTCAATCGGTACCGATTTCCAGCAAACGCAAAGTAAGCAAGACTCTGAGGGCTGGAAAATTTACTGATGCTCACTCCACGGCAAGCATGGAAATTGATATTAAAATGTAATCGATAAATTTTTTTTTTTTTTTTTTATATTTATCAATCAATTAAATTTCTGACTTTGTATCCATACACAACTGACATGCATTGAATTTGTATAGAACCTTTTTGATTACACATTTTATTTCACAACACTGAATTTGAACATGTTAAGTGCCATTTTTCTTCTGGGAGCAAATTCAGAAGTCAAATAGATAATTGTTAAACATTTCAATTTTTTTGTTATTGAAAATTACAAAGATCGTTTAATTTTGAACTTTTTTGTCTTTAACTTTTATGTAAACATTTTATTTCGTTCTTAAATTTTAATTATTTATTGTAGATTTTGTATTATAATTATTTTTAAAAAGTTCCATTTAATTATTACAGATCTTAAATGATTTTTTTCAATGCGAATTGTTAATTTCCTTATTAAACTAAAGTTGACGAAATATTTAGTTTTTTGGGATTGCGATTTGCAATTAGAATAATTATCGCGTGCTTCTACCACAAAACTACGAACGCTGGTTACAGAACTTATTAAATATTTGTGTTATGTTGTCTCGTCAGGTAATTCAGGCACCTTGCGATAACTCCGCACATGCTTTGATTTTAGTGATCCCCCATGGGATACGATCATTTTTTTCGAAGGCAACGCGTGAAAAGCGAGCCACCTCCAAAGCTTCCTGGCATTGATCAAGAAATAAATGAGCGTGCCGTTCGATGAACTCGATGCGAATGTCTTTTTTCAAGACGCACAAAAATTAGATTTTAGGGAAATGATTTGAGGGAGAAATCCGAATAATTTAAAAAGCCGCGAAATCTTTATTCGATTATTAAGTTTTCTTAAGTTGGCAATCCTGCGTTGTGCGTTCAGAAACGAAAAAAATTACTCTTCGGGTTCCAGGTGTTTACAAGGAAAGATGATTAGAGTTGTTATTAACTTAATAAATAGGAAACTGGTGAGTATGTTACTATCTTGGAAGCTTAAGTTTTTACATATTCCGATGGACGAAGTCCCTAATCACCAGTGACAGCACACCTCATTCCCGCAAGGTAAATCATTGGAATAAAAATTAAAAATAGTTGGAACAAAAGTACTGTGTGCAGTGTCAGGCTCCTACAGGCTGTAGGCTCTTTTTCTATCTTTGTAATGTCTCGTACGAAGATTTTTCGCTTTTCTCCAAATATTTGCTAATCGCACATTCGATTGGTGGAAGACTAACAGTTGCTTTCGAACTGCAATGCGCATCACAGAAAATATTTGTCAATTTCTTATCAAGAAATTTTTCTGAATGTTTCAAGTTTCATGTGTTCTCATGCTTCCAAATGAAACATCATTATTCGCGGTGGACACCAATTTAATATGCCTCTACGACCGTCGAAAACCAAATGTGTTCATCGGTAAATGAAAAGAAAGCGAGAACTTGATTTTTTAAAAGCAATTTCATTCGCTCTCATATTTTCGCTACTTTTTACGAGTTTCAGATGAAAAATTTGCATTGAGATGCTTATCAAAATGTATTTTCGAATTCAGAAATTTTACAATTTCGACATCGGAAAATTTTATTGACCTAATCGAATCATGTTAGTCAAATTTTAAATACAGCTTACTCTTAGGGTATTGTCTTTTTTTTCCTATGTGCTTAACATATGATCATTATGTTATAACATTGCAGTTTAATACAGTTTCATATTCAGTCAATTTTTATTGTATTGTATTATCTTATAGTAACACTTATTTTAAAGGTTTGTTTAGTTGATAATCTGTAATTAGTTTTAATGAACTTTTGAGCATACAATTTTACATTTTTCTTCTTATAAAATAGATCAAAACTGAGTGTTGCTTATACAAATATTTTATGATATACCATGTTATTTTATATTATTATAGTTTGCATATATCAGGAGTCTTAATGTGAATTTTTTGTATAATTAAATGCATTAAAGAATTTGCATCTAAATTTTTGCAGCATTATTTTGCCAACCATTGAATTGTTTCTGCAACTAATTGTTAGTAAATATATTTTTATGTTAAAAACCTATGTTTTAACCATTGAATGTTTAGATTATGCAAAAAAGAAAAAATGAACCATATAGAATTTTGAATTCTTCATAATTTTTGCAAATTATATCTAAAATTCATTATTTTTTTATATATAATGAAATCAAAATTATTATCTTTGAGGTCTTATTCTGTTATATTGCTATTTACTTAACTGTGCATCTTTGGAACATAAACTGATTTACACTAAAATAATACATAAATATGATTTTTTTTCTACAATGTTCAAAATTTACCTTGCATTATTTTTTATTTGCAGATTGAATAATGGAAGGCAGTTAATACATGATTTTAATGCAGTTGACAAATTTATGGTGGTGAATAGTCCAAATACATCTCTTTAGGTATCCATGTTGACAGTAATTAACCATGGAACCTCCAGAGGTGTTAAGACTTCTGGAATCAAATCAACCTGAAGTAGTGGAAGAAGCCAAAAAGAAGTTTCATGAGCAATTCAACAGCAGTAAGTGATAAGCAGTGGAAAGAATTATGGTTTACATATGAAACAAATCAAATTGATGAGAATTTTTTTTTCCCCTCCATAAGCAAGAGAATCATGGCTTCTCAATGGGCTTGTTGATTATTTTATTTCAACCAGATCAATGAGATGTGTGGACATTTTTGTTGGAGTGCGTGAGCCACATGACAAGTATTTTTTTGATAAGTTAGTATCATTGATCTTCATAATTTTATGTTATTCAATATAGAGCATATAAATGCAGTTAATTTTTAATAATTTTAGGATGTATGAGTGCTTGAAAAATACTTCATTAAATCGCCTTAATGTTATGACCCTTCTGGGTCATGTGGTCTTCCGGCAACCTACTTGGCTGTATAAAATATCCCAGCATTCTTTGTTTAAGGAGGTGCTGAGAATATTAAAAATAGAAACTGATATACTCATTCTAATTAGTACACTTCTTACACTGATTGTTTTACTACCATTGATTCCTGCCAATGTTGGACCATACCTGCAGGATATTTTTGAGGTTTTCAGGTATGTATTTAAATTTATTTTTTACATATATATAAATGTTTCTTAATTTTGAAAGAATTACTAGTAAAATTCTGCATATTTTGATTTCAAATATGATTAATATTTAAAATACTTTTTGTTAGTCGTTTAGCTGCTTGGAATACTAACAATCCAAACAAACTGCCGGAGCAACAGTTAATACACCTTCAAGTCAGCTTGCATTCTCTCTTTCATCGATTATATGGAATGTATCCATGCAATTTCATATCATATCTCAGAAATGTTTACGGATTGCGGGAGAACTTAGGTGTATTCAGTCATACAATCAAGGTACAAAATGATGGTTGATTTTATAGATGAAATTTTTGATTTACTTAATTTGTTTTATACTTTTTAACTGTATTGGGAAGTGGGAATATTTTTATAATCTAAATCTGTTCATGGACTCCTATGTTAATGTTTTATTAATATCATAAATATATTATTATTTGATGTTTCAGCCCATGTTAGAGACAGTAAAGGTTCATCCGCTTTTGGTGACAGCTTCTATGGATTCTGAGACAACAACAAGCAGGTATTTCACATTTTTTAAGAATCAGTGCCGTTTAGGTATATAAAGCTTTCTTTTTATATATTTGTAAAATATACCTTTTTACTAATTCCATCAATAACGTTAATTTTTTGATATGATGTTTGTAAATTTTCAGATGGAAAACAATGGAGCCCCATGATATTATAATTGAGTGTGCTAAATTGTCGGCTGTTTGTAGGGATGAGTCAATAACGCCATTTTTTCCTACATATAAACCTTTAAATGAATCAGAATTACGTAAACGCTTAGGTAAAGCAATTCATTTTATTTGAAATATTTGATTTATTGTTTTGGGTGAATGATTTTTTTTTTTTTTCAGAGTCCGCTCAATATCTGAATAATCCTTCCATTCAGCAACCCACCCCAGGTTTCTGGAGTCCCAGCCTCCACTGCTGTGCTTCAACACCGCCTTTACAAACCCCCGAATCATCTGGCAGAACTTCCATCCCCCATACCCCCATCACTCAGGTAAGAGCTGTTTCTAATATTTAATGCAGTGTAATAATCAATTGTATAACGGGTTACAATTGTTTTTAGACTTATGTTATGAGTAAGTTTGCAAGTCAGGAAGGAACGTCACCGCCGGAAGCTGCCATTGAGGCCACACCAGAAACTACACCCGTGAAAGATTCGAAGCTGTACATATCGCCGAAACCTCCCACCGTGAACTCGACTGTTGCGAGAGCTCTGAATAATTTCACGGGCACAAAATCTCGTAATTCGACATCTTCGACGCCTTCTCAGTCGCAGCCTTCGTCACCGATGAAAAAGGAAATCTCCCCTTTTCGATTTCCAGAGAATCAAGCATCATCCGAGTCGAACCCTGATGTTACCAACAACGCAGAACGTCGAAAAGAATCGATTTTCGTGCAGAGAATCAATAGCATCTTCCAGGATCGTTTGAATGTCGCAGCGGAAGCGCATACAAGTGAGAAAAGCGTGAAAAGTCCTGGGAAATTGAACACGCCCGATACTGGAGACTCAGGAAAGGATTCAAATAGTAGTTTTAAGTTTGATGAAAACACTCAAGAAGATCAGGAAGTGCTTGAGATCAGTCGATTGGGAGAGCAGTTGCATATTGATTCGAATAATTATGTAGTATGTACTTCTCTGTTGGCTGCAAAACGGCAATACTCGAATTTGAATATATATGTAATTTGCAGAGTAAGAATTATTAACACCCTTTCAGCCAATGTATAGACAGTGTGACAGCGTCCTTCAAGATTTCCATCCTCCTCACGATGAAGAATTAGAAGATTGCCAGCAAGATATTGGATCTCCTTGCAGTTCTGGTGGCCTCCACATGCCGAACAGCAGGTCGATGTTGAACTTTCGGCAAAGTGTGCACCGACTGAGATATTTCAGTCAGTGCGGGTCCGATTCCTATTCGAATCAGGGTAATATATAGAACCGTTGGCTGTAAAGAAAGTGCTGTAAAGCAAAAAAAATACCTCGTTTTTTATATTTTTTTCAAGTGGACGAAGTAAATCTAGGCTCGAACGAAGCCAAACAGGGAATTTTTCAGCCTTCGAATCAAGTGAGGAGAGCTCATTCATGCCCGGAAATGAAAAAAGACAGGCCTTCGTTTTCCGGTGGGGAAAATTTGGACGAAACCCTAGAGCTTGACGACGAGAGGAAAGTACCGAACGGAACGGAGTCGAAAAGGACTACGGGGGTGAGCGTCGCTACGCAGACGCAATGTGAGGATACCGTTTATCCATACGAACATTTATTTCTCGGAGTTTTCCCCCCTATAGAACAGCATAGCAGTGCCTCAAACTCCAATGCTTCTCGATATTCCCCCACTACCACATTGAACAACTATATAGAAATTGCTACTAGCGTGCACGAGGAAAGAAACCAAAAGAGGAACAATAAAAATTTAACAAGCATTCAAAGTGAGCATCCGACTGAGACGTAGATAACAATTTATTTGAAGTGTATTTGTGTGACGTGAGTTCCAAAACAAAGAGCTTGCGCTTTTTTTGCAGGTTTAGAAAGCGAATTAAAGACTGCTAAAGACCTATTAGTTTTGTCGCATTTGCAATTGAGATTCGAAAGACACAGGCGAGAGGTTCACGCAGAACGAAATCGGAGACTTCTGGGTAAATCCAGGACCAATCGTTGGCTGGAAGATCACAATTATGCCTTGGTAGGGAAGACTTCTTCGCGCCGTCATATTCATGAGGTTATTCCGCTAGAATTTTAAGTGATACAATTTGAATGTTGCAGCGTGATCAATTAGTTCTGCTCGAAAAAGACATTGATACATTAAATAGGAATCTGCAGAAACACAGAGCGGAAAGTAGCCTGATCGAAGGTAAAATGGTGGATACAATAATGCAGTGGCAGCAGAAATACTGGATATTCGAAAGTCAAAATGAAGAATTAAAGTCTGAAAATGATAGAATAAATCTCGAAATGACGCAGGCCAGACAGGAAGTTGAAAATTCATTGAAGGTGAGGAAAGGGGAATTGCCGGGAAGAAATAAAATCTTTACGAAATTTGTCTTAACACGGATTTATCGAACTTTGCAGGAGATTAATCGAGTTAACGGGAGATTGTTTTGCGTGGGTAACGAACTGAAGGAGGCAACGGTGCAAGCGAACTTGGGAGAATCCATGAAGACTCAGGTCGAATACTTGCAAAAGGAATTGATAGTGATGGGCGAGATGCAGAAAAAGTACCGGGAACAAATTCAGCAGTCTTCGTTGCAGGGCAGACAGAATCGGTCGATTAATTATAGATATTCTTCGGAGGAAGCAAAACGTCTCAGCGATTTAATCGAATTCCAAAATTGTTCTTACGAAGTGGTGAAAAACAGAATCGGCGAACTGGAGACGTTGCTGGAAAAAAAGGACGTGCTGATAGCAGACCAAAAGCGCATGCTGAAAACGGTCAAGGAGGAATTTCAAGAACAGCTCGAGGTAAACTTGAACGAGAGACGTATATTTATCGGATAAAAGCACGACAAACTTCGGCCATAACGCGACATTTCTCTTTAAGGCGGTCGAAACGAAACACAAAAGTCAAATCACGGTAAATCGTAAACTGGAAGAGAGCGTCCTGGAGCTGAACAGCAAACTGGAATCGAGCGTGAAACGCGGCAAGAGGAGCATTAGCACGGCGCAGGACGTCCTATGCCTAGCGGAGCGTGGGGGGCTCAGCTCTCCGTTGTCAATGTCCCTCAGTTCGTCGGAGGGGATGTCGATATCTGGTCTCATCCCCTCGGAGTCGATTCCACCCCGAGATTTGCAGTCGATCATGTACGATCAGGGTACGAGTCAGTCATCGGAACCGAAAATGGAAATGGATACAGAAACGGCAACGGAAACAGAAACGGCGCCATGTTAGAGAATTAAACCGGAATTCACGTTCAACCCCTCGTCGACCGCGCGCCACCAGGTGGGAATAGAACGCGTTAGAAATACATGATAGCCTTAATATTAATCAATGTTGAAAATTAACCCAGGTGATTTTTTTTTTTCTCATTCGGTGTGTGACCCACTCTAAGTACTTTACTTTTCGAAATATTCTTAAAATCAATAGTTAAATTAGGTTGAAAGAAAAAGAAAAAGTTCTCTAATTATATAAGTGGATGGATTAAAATAAAAAAAAAAGGAAAAAAAATAATAATTATATATTATAAGACTGGAAGGTGGATTAGGTTCCGATGCTATCAGTGCTCTTAATTCATATCTTTTTCTGATTTTTCTTTTTTTTGGTAATAAATTAATTTTTTCCACCCCCTCGTGAGTTGAAACAGTTTTTATTGCTCTCTAGCCATGCACGCGTTCGCTTGGCGGGAAACGAGGGAATTTTCGATGGTTGCTCCGGGGACGTTTCGAAAGGAGAAAAGCTGCCGGCGCGTCGAACGGGGCGAAGGTTGTCGGCAATCGGAAACAATGGTGCGCAATGGGGGAGCCGACGCTCTGAAAGGATTGCAAAACCCGCGCCCCCCCACGGGGCGACTGCCAATGAACCGGGCAATTATCAGAGCGAGTACGAAACACGCTCCAAACGAAAGAAAAAAAATATTTATCAATTTAATAATAATTCAAACGCTATAATTTAAGCTATATAATTAATTACGGAGTGATTTATGCGGTTTTACATCGGTTTTATTAATTTAAACTGCGTTATTTATTGAATGAGAAAAAAAAATTATTTTATTTTTTTTTTTTTTTAATCGAGCGCAATAGCTACGAAAACAATTTCCCAACGGTCACCTCGGTCAGGGACGTTGCTTAGTGTTTTTCTCCAGACGGGGGAGGGTGGGGACAATTTTTCGTGCCGGAAAAGCTGTGAACCTGCTTTTTTTTCCCTTCAAAATTTCGCAGCGAGAACCTTTTTGTGCGAGTAACAGGCATTGAAGAAGGAGCGGGAAAAGCGGAAACCCACGAAAGCGTGCCATTTTGTATCCCGTTGCGCAATCGAGAACGATTTGGGAGCGTTCGCACGTTTTTCCGAGACCGGCGAACGCAGCGCCGGCGACGTAAAAAGAAACAAAAGGAAGCTCCACTCCACGATTGGCTGACGGTAAGCAAGAGGGGGAGGAGCCCGGTCGGGAAATTAGTAAACGTCATTGGTAGATTTCGATCTTCCGCTCGCTTCTCCTTTTTCTTTCCAGTCCGAAGCGGCACACGGGGGTTGGAAAAACCGAAACGAAAACGCCGACAGAGCGGAATTTCCGCCTCTTTTTCCCCTTCCCCGAAGAGAGGGGGGAGAACGGGTGCCCCCTCGGGAGAGGGGAAGGTGCGGAAGAGGAAATTGAAATGCGGCGCGAGTGCCCGGATGACTCCGTCCGAGCGCACATGAGATCAGAAGTGACATCATTGTCGTCATCTCGAAAATGACATAATCGCTCAATCATCCCAAACGAGTCTGTAATTGTCGGTGACTCTTCGTCACCTTTGCTTTTCCGCCGTTCCCTGTCATTAACGTTGATTTCCGTTATGTCTTCTGCCTCCTTGGTCGCGGATCTCCGGTTGTGGAGCAAATCCCGATTTCGAATGCCGCCGCTCCCTCGCGGTAAACCGATGTCGCTCGGCGCGAAGCGCTCCGGAATTCCGTAGACGACTCTGGCAACGAACGTAACCAAGTTGATCGTTGTGGATAATAAATTTTCGTCCGTGTGCATACGAAATTGTTAATAATTTTGGGTTTCCACCTATTATTTGTAGGGGAGAGGATAATTTAGGAACGAGATCGGTATCCGCGGCGGCATTGTGGTTCCCCCGTAGATGGACGAGATAAAAGCGGGTTTCCTGGGAACGTTTTCTCGTTTTCGAAGTGTAGGAGGCAGAGTCGCGGCGAGAGCAGACGCTGCCGACCCCGCCTCGCGGGGGACGAAAAGATTTCGCTGCCGCGATTCCTCCCCGGATCGCCTTCGACTTCGCTGCCGTCGGTCGGTCTCCCGCCGATGGGAACCCCGAACGAAGTCGAGCTCTCTCCGCGAGGATGTTTTCGACCATTTTTGCCCGTTTGCTCCTGCTCGTTTCGCATTCCAATTTGATTAATTTCCTCGAGGTGCCACAAATCAAAACGGCCGACGAACGGCTAATACCCTGCCTTCGGGCTCGATTCTCTTCAAACAGGTTGTTAACCGCACCATCCGTTGATTTATGCCCGTTTCGTACTAAATTTGTCAAATTATTTATAACTTATTAAAAGGCACATTTTAATTTATTGGTGCCCTCGTCAATGGGTACTGAAAGTGAGATAAAAAGGCGATTTATGGGCCTTTCAGCGGAGAGTCGGGGGGGGGGGGCAGCTCCGAAGCACGAGGCAACGAGACGATTTGGGGGGAAGGGAGAAAACGTGGCAATTAGCGCTCGTCCTTTTAGATCATCGCCTCTTTTGGAGAGCGTCACGAATATTTCAAGGTGAGGATGCTGGAGATTTGCCTCCCGGGCAGGCATCCCAGAAAAGTCTAGGTTATTGGTTCACGTGATAGATTGGCATCGACGTTTTCTCGCCTCGGACGCCGAGATTCTTTCCGTTCCATTTCGTCCGAACGCGGCTCGCGAACGAACGGCTGGCCACCGTTTCCCGCCTCCCCGAACGCCGGAATCCGTCTCGGCCAGGCGGACCGAACTCGAAGTCGTTCTCGAAAGTTGTCGCCGCGATTCTGCTTGCGAACGCAGAAATTCGCAAAATCGAATCCGTTCGTCGTTTGCCGCGCCGCCGGAGGCCCGGGAGCGTTTTCGCATCTCGGTGCTGCTCATCCGGGGATTCGTGGCGTCCAGCTCGAGAAATCGAACGCGGTGCAGCGTTTTGACCGGCAAGAACGGAGAGCTTCCCTCCGCTTAATGCGGCCGCGGTCGTGCACACGCAACAACTCTTCGGATCTCTCAAGGGTCCGGCATTGGTCCCGGGGCACACGAACCAAATTGACCATTAATCGCTCGATTTTGGCACGGTTCATAGTTCGGGGAGGGAGTTTTTATTGCGGAAAGAGCGGGTTATGGAGGCCCGAAGCACATCGACCGGGGGCCCTTCATGCCTGACATAAGTAGTTGGCATTCAACAGTGAAACAGGCCCTCGTTGGCAGGCAAGGCCGCCGATTGTAAAAGGTCATCGGGTATCCCGAAGGTAGCCGACTTTAAAATGGCAGCGCAAGCTCTTCGGAAAAGGTTTCGCGGGAAGCGGAGATGACGCCCCGTGCGGAAAGCGAGAAACGGCACCGGGAAGCGAAGTCGAAATTCCGACGCCGAAACCGGGGAACTTCGGGCACCGCCTGACCGGTCGTTCCGTCCGGTAATAAATTCGGAACCGCGCGAGACGTGAAAGGAGCCACTCTTTAGGGGGGCCATTTTTTCGCAGCGGCCCACTCCCGGGGCCCGAGTTGCGGGGATCGCTCTCGCCGGGAAAGGTTAACGCTTAAAAGATAACACCGCGAGTTCGCGGTGTTAATGGTTTTGCCCTGAACCTCACGGATTAACCTCGAGCCTTTCATGAAAACCGATGACTGATGAGATTTAAACACTCACGAAAACGAGTTAATTCAATAATTATTATAATATAATAACGGCCGTGTGTTTAAGAGTCGCCCCGGTGTCCTTCGTTACGGAAATTCGTCCGTGATGGACACTTCGGCGGGCGTGAGATTGGCATTACGCACGTCATGTCGGTCACGGCTTTTCTTGTTTTCCAGACAATAATTATTCCCGGCACAAAAAAAAAAATTCCTCACGGGAATAATAAAAAGAAAGGACGGGAAGGGAAGCGCCGCGAAGGGAGGGTTGGGAACGAGACCCCGTCGGGGAAGATCGTCCCCGGATTCGGAAGCCGGGTGACGGGAAACGGAAACGGAGGAAGCCTCCGTCCACGTTCGCGCTGCCGGAGAACCCGCGATTTCGGCTCCGCACGCGGTCCCTCCCCCCTCCCTCCCGCACATTACCAACTTAACGTCACGAAAATCTCTCCTACCGGATTACGCCGATCCCCGAATCCGTGGCATTCGTCTCAATTACCATCAAGCGAGATTTCCATCATCGAGGCGTCATCTCGATCGGAGATAAGGCCGAGGAAATCACGCTCGATTTGTCGCAATGACGGCTTTAGCGTCCGCCAACGCCCTGCACCCTCCCCCCGGGGGCCCCGGGGCCCGGACAAATTGCGGCACGCGGTGCCGGACTCGTGCACGAGAAGAAAACCGCAGTGTCATCATCGATGCTCGAATTCGAAACCGATATCATCTGGAATTGCGGTAATTTAGTAGCCAATCTCGTGATTATTAAAATTTTCCCGGGCCTCCGGTTGTGCCAACCTACGCACCAACGCGACCGCCTCATCTCTGGGAGGAGGCCGGGGAAAAAAAAAAAAAAGAAAAAAAAAAACTCAACCCGTGTCTTCTTTGTCCGCGCAAGTACGGAGCAATTTTCGCTTGCATCATCGTCGACTTTGGGACAACAATTTCGGAATGCACCGAAAAAGACTTCGAAACGATTGCGCGGCGGCAATCCGACGGATGCGTCCGTCTGAATCTCGCGAAGCGGCGCCGAAAACCAAATCGCGCGGGGCGGGAGAGGGTAAAAAAATTAAGGGATGATGAGGACAAAGGGATCGCGCCGCGGTGCAACGAAAAAAGCGTCGCCGATTTCCAACGATTTTCCGCGACGAAACGCGAACCGCGGCCGCAACCGGCTCGGGAGTGCGACGCCGACTCCGTAAATCCGTGGAATGCTGTCCGGAAGGAAGAAAAACCTTTACGAAGAGGCCCCGAAATTATAGTCCCGCAACGGGGGATCAACTCCGAAACCTACAATTTCACGGGTTGCAGGAAGTTTAATTGGCTCCGACTTTATGTTCGACTCGGGCGCGTCTCGAAACTGCTGAGGGCCCCTAATTTCCGGCCGTCCTTTTTCCACCCACGCTTTTCGAAAGGGGCTCTGGGGGAAAATCGCGAATCGGGTTTTGCGGGACGGCCGCCGGGCGGCGTCCCGAACTCCGCCGGTTCGCGGCCTCGTCGGGGCTTCTCGGCGTCCGCTCGCCTTTTTCCCGTTCGCGGGAGGCGACGGCTGCCCGGAAGCCGCCGCTCTCGGGTTTCGCAACCGCGCGCTGGGAGAAGCGACGCTTCGCGGCGCGCCGTCGCCGAAAGTCGGACGCGGGGAGCGACCGCCGGCCTCGGCCCCAACGGGAAGCGGCATCGGTTTTTCGGTCTCCGCGCAATGCGGATGAATTTGCAAGAAGAAGGCTTTGCCGCGCAACTGCGCTCGGTCCGAGACGGCATAATAAAGGGATCCCCGACCGTAATTAACTTCTAAACGCAGCGCGTTAAATACGATTAAAAGCGAACCTCATAATCGGGCTAATGCGGTCTTAAACAGAATGTAATGAGGTAGTCATTACCCGAGGTAATGTGGTTGCTTTTGTCAGCCCGGCCTTAGCATTATGAAATCAATCATGAGCGTTTCCCGTTTCTTTTTTCTATTATTATTAAATTAATTATAAACGAGACCGGGGCATGGGTGAGAGAGAATCACGAGAGGAGGGTTACCAAGAGGTCGGGACAGCGAAAAGGAAAAAAAACAAAACGCACCACGCGTCGGAAAAAGGAGAATTAAAACGCCGAGGAGTGGACGTTCCGACGCGAACGCCGACGCCGAAAAGGCACCAAATTGATTTGACGAAAATTACCGTAGTAACCGGGGTCAGGAGGCGTTTTACCGGTTTCGCGGGGGTGCCCGCGCTGCGGTCAGCGAATGGGAGCACCTCGGGTCCGCTGACTCGTTTTCCTCGCCTCCCCGAAGGGGTTTTTCTCGGTTTTCCGCGGCTGCGGCAAAGCGCGACCGTTCCCCCGCGGTGCCCGGGAAATATCGGCGAATGCACGTGAGGTGCTAATTAAAACGTAAAAATCCATCCGAATCACTGATTAGCGCTTCCTCGCGCTGGCGCAGGATCCGCCCGCTTTCGTCCACCTCGCCCGTTGCCTCTCGTTCGTCGGCGGAAACGAGCGCCCGCGGGGACTCGCCGGAAGCCGAAGAACGGCGCCCGGATTTCGGGCCTCCGGAAAATCGGGGCACGGATCAGTGGCTTTTTCCCTCGTCCCGCACCATCTCGGGGCTCCTCTCGCGAGAAAACGCGAAATTTTCCCCGGGGCAAAACCGCCGGTTTTCGACGTTTCTGGACTTTCTGAGCCTCTGACCGAATTCCGCCTCAAAGCGAAGCCATCCTTGGCCTTTGTCGGTGCGCAACGAAACCGTTCCCGTTCGAGATTTTCTCGTTTTATCGCACTGCCCTCGGGCGGGGCCGAGAGGTGGATTCCAAAATATGGGTGGCCGCAACGAGGTTCACCCCGGAAGAACGTCCGGGGGGGGGAAAAAAACGAAGCCACCAAAGATCAAACACCCATTAAGTGAATGCACGATGAAGATTCGTGGCAATAGAATGTTTGATTTATCGGGAGCAGTTAACATTTCGGGGCATTAGATCTTATCTGCGATTCTTCGGCATAAATTATTCTTTACCGGGGGGGGAGGGGGGGGGAATGGGATGGGGTGGAGGGGTAAGGGGAAAATTAGTTGCCCTGCAATCGCGAGCTTCGAAAATCTTCGAAGGATTCGCGACGCGGAAACAGCGGGAGACGCGAAGGAATCGGAAGACGAGGTTTCCGGATGAGAAGGAAAAAAAAAATGGCTGGATAAGTTTCCGGATAATTTATACGAGAGTAACCGAACACCTCGCACAGAAGTGTCCTAGGATATCTCATTAAAGGATGCGGGACCTCCCCGAAACGGGCTCCGGTACCAATTAATAACGGCGCAGCATCCATTTCCATTTCCAGTTTACGGAAATTTGATACCCAAAGACGAATTATCATCCTCTGTCATAAAAATTAATTCCGTGCCCGGGACATTTGAAATTTCATTAATTTCTCTTGCCTCAACCGATCCTCTCTTTATTCATTCTCCCCGGAGGACCTCCTCGGAGGTTTCGGTGCCGGAGAATCTCCGGGGAGGAGGCGCATTCTCCCGCCACCATAAATACTTCGCCGGACCTCGGTCGGGGCTGTCGTCTGCGGCCCCGCCCGAGGATGAATCTCCTGACTCCAGCGGTCGCGCTCGTCTTGTTGCCTCCAAAGCGGGAATCCGCTCCTCGTTTTTTGCACAAAGATTGATGTCCCTCGATGCAGGTGACCTGGGAGTCCTCGGGCTCCCGGTGGGGCCCCGGGACCCGTCAAAAAGTTACGGGCATTTCTCGGCTTCGTCTTAATCGGCGTTCGCTCACATCGTCGACTTTTCCTCCGTGCGGATTTGTCGAAGGTCGAAAATTTGAATAATGGAATATGCGACCGGGGATCTCTTTTGAAAGAGTAAATTTCGCCTGACGATCTCCGGCATCCGATGGTGCCGTCTCCTGCGGTTTCGCGTCCGGTCCTGACTCTCGCGGTGGAGACGTCCGAATCCGGAATCGGCGATCGCGGCCCTCGGGAGCTTCCCGTCCCCGCGGACGGGAGCGTCGGACCCGCGCGCTTGCGACCGGGAATTCCCCCGGGGGCCCGCGACCCGCGTCTCCATCTGACTTTTGACCGCCGCCTTGCGCCGCTCCCGCCGGCGGCAGCGCTTCCGACGCCCGACATTCCGACGCGGGACTGCGGGGAAAGCTGCCATGCGGCAACCGACAATAAATCCGAGCGAGTGACTTGGGCACCGCATTTTTACGCGTTTGTACAATTTGCTCGGCGTTGCGGGTACTCCGCAACGCGGAGAAAACCATATTGCCAGGAATTTCGCTTTTAAAATGCAAAAGGTCTTGACGGGTATGTGGCCCGTGGCGGGTTGCAAAATAATTTCAACGCGTTTGACCCGGAGGTTGCCGAAAGGTGAGGAATTATTCAAATCATTTGCCGTGAATCAGGATCATAAATATTAAACCAGGCACGGCAGTTTGCATAACTATCGGTTGCGGGTAACGCAGAGAGATTTTGGGCCTGCGAAAAGCGTTTCGGCGGGTTTTCGGTTTGCTGCCCCGGAGTCGGGAAGTCGGGTTGGGTAAGCGTTATTAAAAATTGACTGATTATCGCTTTGCCGGATTTCGAGGTACGAGCCGGATGTTCGGAGCGGTTCTTTGCGGCTGCGAGCAAAAGTCCCATTAACCGGAGTCGGTTCCTTTTGCGGATGCCTCCTCCCTTTGCTTCCTTGGTTCGGTCCTGAATCTCGTTAAGGAAGAAGATAATGCAGAAAGAGCTATAACGGCAGAGCGGAGAAAGTCCCATTCAAATTAGCGGTTTTTTCGCCAATTTTTTTTTTCTTTTAATTTTATTTTATGGCGCAAAGTTTATTTCTCTTTAAAATGCGCTACTTTATAGACTGCTATAAAAATTTGCATTAAGTTTTTTTTTTTTTTTTTATTTATTTATACAAAAAGAATGATTTAAACTGAGGTTGAAATGAGTTATCATCTGACGTACCCGGCATTAATGGTATTCTTGCGGCCGGTTGCTTGATTTAAGGTGAAACGGCAATAAATCGAAAGGTTCCTGCCCGGTAGCGAAACCTTTCCGAGTCGTTTGTGCTTCCGGGACGAGCAGCGCGATCCTGTCGCTGCACGGCTTTCAAACCGATCTAATGCGATGAGCATCCCTTAAAGGAACGGGAAGGGTTGATTTCGCGAAGACCCTTTCTCGGCACCCTCATCCACTTTTCCAGCGAGTAACGAAAATCTTTAAATGAAACCCTCGTTGGGTTTTTACTGGGGCGGGGGGGGGGGGGGACA
>JAOWBB010006666.1:0-20519 GCA_028565995.1 Ricinus marginatus
GAAAAATTATTTAATTTTTAGAAAATTAATGCGTTGTATGCCTAGTTGAGTTTTATTGTTTTTTGTTCTGGTGTGTGTGTGTGTGTGTGTGTGTGTGTAAAAATTATATTGTTATATGTGATGCACCTTTAAGAAGAATTTTCAAGCATAAAGTGACGAATGCTAATTTTTTTCTAAGGCGTGTGACGCCTTTGAATACTTTAAGATTTCATTTGGATCTTTACTTTTCGATTTCTTCAAAAGACAAAACCTTTTATTGAAAGTAATGAATGGTAGTAATGGATGATTGGAAGAAAAAAATTTACCATCCTTGTGTTTTGAATCAATGCATACTCATTTGCCTGCAGTTCTAACCATTAGCTTATGAAATATTAGATAGTGGACAAATTTTAAGTAAAAAAAAAAGGTAATATCAATCATTACTTTTATGTTATTCCAATAATTATTATGGAATTACGTTTGGCTTCGCCTTGATCCGTTAAACCTGGCATTCTTACTTAAAACCTCATACTCCTAATTTTTCACTTCAAAAAAATGTTACAGTTGTAATGTTTATATTTAGATTCATCTTGTTTATGTTCCATGTTGTACATTACCGTAAATAATTGTTTTATTTAGGGCTGAATAGATTTACAAATACGGAGATAGTAAAATATTAAAAATAAGTGATATCAAACAATTTAATGAGATTCTGTGAAATTTTTGGATTTACTTTGAACCAATGTTATTTCATTTAATGACATATTATAATAAAATATTAAAGCTATACTAATTAATTTATCAATTTCAATTTGCTAGCAAATTGAATGTTACGGTAAGATGACCTCAAATTGTTGTAGATATGATTGTATTGAATATTTCTTGGTTATAAGTTTAGCTAAAGACTGAAAGATTTGAGTTTAGTCTTTTTTGATCTTGACATAAATATTCTGAGGTATAATGTATTTAAAAAATTTTATTATTTGTGAATAGAATCTCTGTATAAATATGTTCTTGTTATTGAACTCATAAAATGTTGTTTACATATTATTAATAGATATTAATTCTATTAAAAAGTACATTTATCCGAACCAACGATTGAATGTAACGTACTAGTGTAATTCAATGAAGCATTATGAAATTTATTTTTCAATTGATAAATTTTTTTTAGCGGAATTGATGGTAGATAATATTTTGAAAATGTTACTCTTAATATTTTTGTCTTATGTGGTTTGGATACATAAAGACCGTTTATAACTGATTTAAGATGAATTGCATTGGCGATAGTGAGTTGAGTGTTGGCTTTCCGGAAAATCCTAGTGTTTCCTTTTGCATTTTTGGCTGCAGCACATTCTGCTACGCCCGAAAGTGAAAACGAATCAAAAATGATATTATTTGATTTCTTTCTGTTTTATTTTCTGAAACGTGGCTATTAATTGAACAGGATCCGAAGGCATTCCTGGATTCTTACGACCGGCACGGAGGTGGGAGACCAGGTACCGGAAGAGGCGGAGATGACCATATTCGTGGGAGTCGATGGGGCAATGCGGATCGCAGGGCCGGGATGGCCGGCGGTATGGATGATTTTCCGAACAAGCGACGACGATACTGAACATGAAACAGATGCAAATTATTTGGCTTATGCAGTGTCTTAATTTCTGGAAGAAGTCGAAGCTCGATTTAGCAAGGATATAAGCAATAAATTCGATATTGCTACGCTGTCGTGCATTTTCTACAGTGCGACCTTTGCAGTGGAAACGATTTTTTAAAAAATTCTATAATTTGCTATAGATAACTGATAGTGAACGGAGGTTTTGTGGATGTCAAAAATTATATAGTTAGCGGACATCTGGCGTTTTTACTATGGATCGTGAATTTGTCGTTGACTTAAACATTTATTGTAATGGAAGTATTTTTTTAAGATTTTCGTAGTACAGTTGCATGTGTTTTGTTTTCTCTGAAACTGCGCAAACTGATTTTTTTCTCATTTGTGCAAAATCGCAGAAACTGTAGATTTATCTCGTATAGTGCATAAAACCATTAGCTAAAGCATGAGGAAAAATCTATTATCTCCTGTTTAATTATGTCTGCGGCCAACTACTTTCAAAAAAAAAAAAATGCGTGCTTATTTTTGGCAATTTCCGCCAAAATCTGACTATCCAATTTATTTTTAATTTCAAACAGTAAACTAAGTTTCACTATAAATTTGATTTTTTAACAAATTAAAGTAATTTTAAAAATTTTATTTCATGTAGTATTTAATGCTGCACTTCCCATTGAGATTCATAACTTTAAAATTAAATAATAACAATTATTTATTTGATAGTGATGCAAAGAATAAAGGAAAACATGAACGAGGGTGAGAATTTTAATTGTTTCAACAATATGTGCTATATAGCAAGAAGAGTCCGAAGAGAGGGGGTCTTGATTAATACCTCGTCTGGCACAGAAAGCTCGAGTCCCATTGAGTGGACATTTCATGAATAATGATTGACTGAGTGAGATTAACTGGAAACTGACGTTTGATTATCTGATTATACTATTTATATATTTTGCTCGTTATAATGGAGTCGTGAATATATTTATATTTTTTATTTTTCCTTCGACAGGACTATTTACCCAGAAGATTTTTTCAGTTACTTTGAAAGTGAATATTTAATTTCTTTCTAGCTCATATATTTGGAAAAATTCATTTTCATTCGATACAATTTCAAATAATCCATCATGTGGATTATGAAAGAAATAAAAAATTCTAATAAATTTTAATTTTCATAAAGAGATTTTAGAGATCAGACATAAAATTTTGCTCGCCGCCTAGCGATTATCATGATGCTGTTTATGTGAATAAGAGAAATTATAGATTTTTCACTGACCGATATTGATTTCAAATTATTGTCAAACGCTAGTAAAAGGTGATTAATTATATTTTAGACACTTTGATTGCAGGGGTAGTGTTCTCGATGAAATTTAGAGTCAGTCTTGGCTCTCTTATAAAAATAAAACAATCTACATGAGAACTTGATAATACAATAAAGAGAATTCAAAATCATTATTCTTGAACAGTGACAACACTTGCTTTGCAACAGTGAATGAAGCTATATAAAAAAAATTGTTCTTACTTATTTATACTATAAAAACTTTTGAAGTGATCCATTATAACATAAATAAACTAGAAAAAAAGTTTCCTGATTTGAAAACTAAACTAAAAATTGAATAACTTTTGATATATTTATTTTCAGTGCTGTTTTTTTTTGCAGAATTTAATAAGTCTAAAAAAGACGCATAAATAAATCGCTACATCTACTTCAGTTATCAATATTTTTTGAGACTTCTATCTTAAGATGAATCCTAAAGAAAAAGTTTTTGGTTTAGAAAATAGTTTTTCCCTTTAAAATTCGGAGAGGATTACAAAATTTGCTTCGCATCGCTCTGAAGTCAGATATTGTTAAAATAACTCTATATGTTCTCGGATATTAACATAATTTTGTCTTTACAAATAGGTTTTAGTTAAATTTGTAACTGAAGCTCGTAAACTTTGGTAATAATCTACACTATGATTTATTCTTGGGCCTTTATTAATATTTAACTTTAGCATCAGATATTGATTTCCTGAAAATTCCTTGATTAAATCTTTCAACATAAATAGAAATATCTTCATGAAGCAAAACATCCAAGCCAGATCCTATCTTATTTCTTCATTAAGAATTGCTTTCTTTTGCTAATCTCCAAATATTACAAATTAGTTGTTTTTTTAGCTTCAGTTTTCTACGGTTTGCCCGTAAATAGACGCCGTTTTACTTTTAATCAGAATTTCATCTTTCAATTGGGGAAATTACATGCTTGTATAAATTTATAAAAGCAATTTTTTTTAACATTACAGACAGACATATTCAAGATCAAATGTAATTTTTTTTGACGTTGGATGAGAATATTTATTGGAAGAACAAAATTTTCCAAGGGCTTTTCAGTCCGTTGTTTTCAAATTATTGAATATCGTTTTAACCAGTTTTCCATATCTCCCAGAGATATAACATATTTTATTTAAGTCAACCAAGAGCAGAATGTGAAAGTCGTGTACTGGATGCTTTTCTGGAGAAGAACAAGAAGAAATGAATAACAGAACTTAAAGGCAGAGGAGAAAATTACGAGAAGATTTTTGGACTAGCAGCAGTATCATCTCAATTTATTAAATTATAATTATATTGAATATTATATAATGTAAAGGTATGACTTTATATTAATATTTATATGAAAATTATTGGACGCATATATAATTGATCTAAGTAATGTCACACAATTACATTTATTTTCTTATAGAATTTATCAATGTGGATATTATCAAATTAGCTTACTAATTTTACACATTCAGTATTTGGATATGCACATATCGTACAGATTTTTTTTTAAATGAGTCGTATTTATTGTTCTATGTTACAGTTTTTATTTATTTTTCTTTAATATCGAGACATGGAAGAAAAATTAAAGTGTTCACAAATTTTAAAATCCTGGATATCCTATTTAAAATTAAACCATATTGTAAATTTATTAGTATGAAATATATGCATTTTGGATTACATGAACATAGACATTTTCAACAATATGCAATTAATTTTAACATACTATTTTGAGATTTCCTCCTTTTCTTATAATATGATTACGTAAAATCGTAATTTATAGTTGTCTCCGTCATTTTTATCAATTAAGAAACGAATTTCTTATGCATTGTCCAACCTATAAAGATTGATTAATTATTTGTTGCGCTTATTGCGTTCACAATACGTACACACAATCGAGATGTATTTGTTCCCATTTTTAATTTAATACTATTTTAAAAGGTTTTTCTTCAGTTTTTAGTGTGTGTGATTATTTTTATTTTTATCAAAAAAATAAAAGAAAAATACATTTACTACATTCAAAGATAGATTCAATACATGTGACTTTGGATTGCATTCCCTCGAGGAAGTGAGCATTATTTTTTTCGTGACAATCTTTTGGATAAGCGATATTTGTAAAATATAATTATAATTACGATAAAACCAATCTGTAATAGATCATTCTGATTGTATTTTTAAATGGAGATTCTTTTCATCAGCTTTAAGAGAGAAGCATTTTAGGTTTAGTGTCTCGTCCAAACAATTTTTTTTTGATGTTGAAACATGGAGGGCTGTGGTGGACATGAAAATTTCAACTCCAACTACAGTTTCATCCCTTAATTTGCTGCCTTCGACTTGTGCGTTGCCCTCTCCTTCCCGTATATTTTCATCATCTTTTTACTCGAGTGAACCTTTGCTTAAAAAAATAAAAAATAAAAAAAAGGCCCTTATATAAATATATATGAATATAAAAATTGAAATTTAATGTAATAGGTGTTGGATACGACAAAATTTTATATATGTAATCGAAATAATTTTTTTTATTTTTAGAAAAGAGAAGTAAGAAACTTTCTAAGAGAATAATTTAGGTTGTCTTAAAAATAATAATTGATTTTAAATCATTTTAAATTAATTATAAAATCCCAAATTAAAGGTAACAATAATAAGATTCGTCATGTCTGTAACACCCAATAAAACTAGAGGTGCAAAATGCTTATTGTTTTGTACATCAAAAATATTGCGATTGTTTTTCAATTTTATTAGGATGATATGTTATTCATGAGCCTTCCTTTTTTTAATTATAGTCAGACTTATTTTTTTCTTTCTAATAATGCAATCGTTAAAGATAAATTTATTTTAATCTAAACTATCATTGATTTATGTAAATTTTACGTTTGAAATTTATCCCTAATTTTAAGATATAAAGACTTTTTTTTTTTATGATGTTTCTGATCTTAGATTGGAAGAAGAAAGATTTTATCTTTTGAATTTTCTTGATCATTTTCATATCCATTAATGAAAACCTTGAGGTATAACTATGTTATTAATATGCTCAAATAAAGAAAAATTATGGATACATCAATTTTTAAGTTTTTGATGATTTAGTCAAAAAAACTTCACATATTCATGGTCAAATTTATATAACGGGATGCACAACATAAGATGGCTTTTTAATGTAACTCATATATTCAAATATCTTTGGCTTGTGTTACATGTGAATTTTAAGTATTGTTATTAAAAATATATATAAAAATAATAATTATTATTTTTACAATCTACATTTAAATTAATAAAATAGAGATTTTGTCAAATTTTCATTAACGAATTAATCCTAAATACTTACATTATTTTACATATTTAGTATTAAGCTCAAATAATTAATATGGAGGAATGGAGTCAGCATTAGATTTTCTTTAAAGCGCGATTTATTTGAAGGATGTTATTATTTATAGTAGCATTTAATACATCAAAATATTAAGTACAATCAAATTTTTTTGAAGAACCAGAAAACTTATTCTCAATAATTATTTCAAACATTAATTGGATGATGTAGTTATTTGAATTCGGAATTATTTAATTTTTAAGTATTCGTTTCCTTTAAAATAGAGAAAAAATATTTTAATCCTTTGCACTTTTTGATATGGGAATTTTTTTGTTTTCTTGATATGAGAAAACCTGCAAGCTTTCTGCTTTCCAAAATAAATCCAAATTTTTACTATAGTCAGCTTCGGATAATGATTTCAAGAGATGAGCTTCATCCGAGTTTACTTTCCTGCACGTTTTCACTGTTGCTCGGTTTTTCCCTGAGTTTAAAGACAAATCGTTGATGGTTTTAAGCTGACGAAATGAATAGAGAATACAAGGTTTTGATGTCGACCCAGTCACCAATCGAGTCATAATAGTGCATTGAGTTGTGAATGAGAGTTACATCTTGGATATATCGCGTTATATTCTTAAAACGTGAAAAGTTTAATTTGGGATTTCAAAAATACGGGAATTCCATTACACTGCTAATTTGTTCCCAGTTGAGATTACATACGATTAGGAGTCACTACAGAAGAAAGGGGTTTCCTACAGAAAATTTGTTAAAAAAAAGATTTTTTCTTGCAAGCAAGTTAGTTTTTATCATTCATAATATAATATATATTAAAGATATAATATTGAATGTAAGAAAACAATTCTGCATATGACGTACTATATAGAATTTTTTCGATCGATCTATAAATCTTCGTTTTTGAACCTTTTCGTTCTGGTTTTAAAGACTTTGCCGTTCCAGTGTAGCGTTTATTTTCACGTTGCCTGCATATTTCTCCTTTATCCTTATGCATTTGTGTTTCTGATATTCCATTTGTTCATTTCGAAGAATTAATACAATTTATTCGAACATTGAAATGTATTTTGTTTTTAAATTCGTAACAATACGAGATCCTTTTTTTGAAAAAAATATTTTAAAAGAGTTGCATTATTATTTCATCAAGTTTTTAATATGTTCATTATATTGATAATAACAAAGTGTCAACAATTTGACGCCTTACAGTGCATTTGAAATCTAGTCATAAACTGAATTTTTTGGTAGTAAAAGATTTCAATGCACTGAGAATATGTTCCGCTTAAGGAAACGTCTAAAAGTAGTAATTATAAAAAAGTAAAGAGGAAAGGAAAATAAATCCTTATTTAAAAATTTTGCACACTGCTTTGTAAAAGAAGATTATAATGAAAAGGCAGTGTAAGAAATAGTAATAAATCTTTAGAGAGGTCAAATTCTCTTGTATATGATAGAGATTATAAACTGCTCTTTTTTTCCTTCCCCAAGTTTATTTTCGATCATAGTTTACTATTATTACTGAAATTTTCGCCTTCTGTAGATGTGCAAATAATTGCATTATGCTGTTGATTGCAGAAGAGCTTTACGAATGTAATCTATGATATATATATATATAATCTTTTTTGGCCATTCCTGCTCCTTCATCCAACATTTTTTTTTAAAAACTTTTAACTCATTTTTTAGTTGACAATAGTTATCCTAATGCAATTTCATTATTGAGACCAGACAAATACTTCAATCTTTTATCGTCTGGTTGAGAGAAAATATCGGATTAAACATCATATTTTGCAAATTTTTTAAATTTTCAAAGAAGTTTTTAAAAGAAATGATATTATATTCGACATAGTTTCACATTAATGCTGCATTTAAAAAAAAAAATAATTTTCTGTTTTGTTTCTTGGTCATATCGTATAATGGCATTTCCCCCCCCCAAACATTGTCTGATAACGACTAGCAACTGAGAATTTTGATGTATTCTGTCCTTCTGAGTTGCCTTTTTGCAAATTTTAGTTAATATAATCAAGAGATTTTAAAATTTAAAAAAAAAAAAAATGAAAATGTGTTGCAATTTATGAATCTCTCAAAAAAATGAAATTGACATTAGAAGTGAACATTGAAATGCAGACTAAATTAACAAAAAAACATGTAAAGAAAGAAATTAAGATAATTTCACAACAGTGGATTGAATGAATATACTAATATGATGTTGTGATCGGTTATGTTCTACTATTGCTATGTGTGATTCAGTTTCTACGATAATGATGAGTTGGATACTAATGAGATTAATAAAATTTTACATAATAAATAATTTTATTTTATTTTTTTTTTTATATTTTTCGTGTTGGTATTAGAACTAACACTTTTAATTTTATAAATTTTTTTTAATTGGATCGGTCCATCTCGTAAACGACGATTCTAAAACTTTAAGTAAAGACAAATATTTTTTCATTATCGAGCCCGTTACATGTACAATAATGTTATAACCAATTTTATTCTTCCAATCTTCTCCACTAATGAAAGAAAGTGGTAGCTTTTTCGTATAAATTCTCAATAACATACGTGAAAATATGAAAATTCGAGTCTTAACGAAGTTTTCTCAGCATTTGCTTTTTATAATCAGATGCGAGTTCGCAATGTCCACTATTTAAGTTTCTTCCATCCATCAGCCTTTTTTAATGGATCGTAAAGAGCATCATCCTACGTTATTTTTCTTGTGTGTCTAAACCCTTTCAAACTGCCTGCGTTCAATTTGAGTTACATAACGTTTCTTTAAATTATTTGACTTCATATTCCGATAATATTTTGTTTCTGTAAATAGTTAAATATTAATATTTATATCATAAACACTAACCAATATATAACTGTTGTATTTGCGGATCAAAATATGAAGTCAGTTACTGTTGAAGAAATAATTAATGAAAGCATCAAGTGTTATTATTGTCATTATAAAATATGTGGTAACGTTAATGTTGTGCATCCCTGTAAAATTTAATTTACTGATACATCCGCATTAAAAACTCTATTATACTATTATCGTGATTATAACTCGCATTTTAGTTAAATTTATCAATTATAGATAATAAATGAAATGATTAGGCCTGTGAAATATTGATTTTTAGCGGGTAGATGTCTTTAAAACGGCGACACTTATTCAATACATTGTTCAGAAAATCTAAATTGCTACGATATTTGTCGCTTTTGAGCAAATTGGCAGCCAAATACTTTTGTTCATATGTTTAAGCTAACTAAAGTTGCGAAATATTTTCGATGGTCGTAATTTCGTTTATATTTGATGGATTGCAATATCAAAGTTTTTTCTTAAAAAGTATTTGTTCTAACTACAATTTATTTTTCTAGGACATATCTACCCGGATACGAGGTATCGGATAAGCAATTCTTACAACCGCTATTGGTCTTGAGGTAAGTTTCCTGCGCTCCAAACCACACTTAAATATACACATTTATTTGATTAATCGGTCCCAAGATCCTTAAGAATCATTTGAGAAAATTTTTTTCATTCAAAAATGACATGTTTTTTATTTTTTTTTATTTTTGTTTTTTATAGGTATTTTCGGCGTCTGCATTACAGATGATATTCCAGGTACTTGTCAGTCTGAGACTAAAATCGTCATTGATGGAAAAATTACAGTTTGATAGGTAAAAATTGTCTTGCCACAGATACATAAACTCAAAATTTTAATGCCAGATTTTGTAGACAAGTAACGCTTTTTATGATAATTTTAATATTAATTGAATCAAAATTCGTTCTCGCAAAGCCTTTAATAAGGGAAAATTTTAACTGACAAAAATTGATAATTCGTTCTCAGCTGCTCAATTGGAAGTGTTAATGCATTTTGAATTTACTATAAGATTTTAAAGATAAGCGAGTAAGTAGTTTTTTTTTTTTTTTAAAAAAAAAAAAAAAAAAAGAAATTGATGCATGTGATTTTAATGTTTTGCATTGAGATTTATAGGTACAAGTAATTTTGTAGAAGAAATCGCGTAGTTTAGATTTTTCTGTTCGAAAAGTGAAAGATTTCGCTGTGATGAGGTACTTGCAACGCAGAGGTCGATCTCCGATTTATTCAATTTTATTATTATTTCAGAACGGGGAAAAGCGCCAGTTCTCGCAACAGGAGGAACATTTCTTGCGGGCCATCTAATGTGGAAGAGGTGCTTGATTAGCGGAATTTGGGCGCAGTCATCGATTTTATAACCAGCCACAGTCCGAATTACTTTTCAAACGATAAAATTGTACTTCGGAAAAAGAAAAGATACGAAATTATGTTAAGATTTTGTAAAAATGAATGTTGGGTTTTAATTCTGATCGCTATAAGGCAAATGGAATTTACACGTAACGGATGAATACACGTTTATCCTCATTGAGTCGTTAATATATATATATATATATATATATGTATATGCTTTATTATTATTAGTTATTATTATTATTATTATTATTATTATTATTGTTTTTATTAATAAAAGCATTCCTTATTGCAAACAGAAAAACATTCGCGTATTCGACATTCGTCTGATCTTGCTCCCATCTAGAGATTTAAGTTTCATGAGTATAAAAACTTATTCCATTGATTTAACCATTTAACTAAGAAGTGACAAAAATCTGTACATCACATAACACGAATGCAGTTCACTTTGTTTTTCCAATCCCGATTGATTGTTTTAAGAGATTAAAATGGGAGTGGAAATGTAATAAAATGGAAAAAATTTAAGTTAAAGCGCATAGGAACGATCATTTTTTTTTCTTTTTTATTTAATCTTAGTTCGATCAGATCTTTCGTCATTATTTAGATCGGGGACTAAATGATATCTTCAAATCTCACACGGTTTGCACAAAGGTATGAGTTTTTTTAAGGATGTTAGAAAAGTCAAATTTTCGTTTGTTTATATTATTTTATTTTTTTTTTTTAATGTAATTCCATTAAAATCCATCAAAAGAAGCGTTCACAGCTACAAGTTTTACGTTTTTTTTATTTTCAACATTGACAGTTTAAGTTTGAAATTAGAACAATTTAAGTAATTCCATAACTTAGGAAAAGACACAAAAATATAAGCGCATAACATATCGATGAATATATGTTATATAAAAAGCTCTTCATTTAGTTTTGTCGATTTTCCTCCAAGCGATTTTTTTATACCACTCCTTATGTCAGTATGCATGCCAAAGATTCTTGTTTTCTCGCTGAAAGCGACAAAAGTAAATTGTTTAGATTTTATATTATTATTGATATATATATATATATATAGTATCTACAAAAATGCTCGTTCCATGTTAGAATTTAGGATTTGAATATGATTTTTATGTTGAAAGTAACCCTTTCGTTTATGGTTAATTCTCTATGGTCAATTCTCGAGGCACTATCGCCTTTGAACGAGTAATTTTCCAAATGGTGCGTAGGTATTCGCGTAGTGTTTGGAACCCGATGCTTTCACTTCGATGAGGAGCCGTAATCCCTCGCTTTAAAATTTCAAGTTTGGCAGGTTCAGTTAAGGTGAAAGACTTAAAGAAATTGAATTTCCGAGGGTCGAGAAAACGTTCGGAAAACTAAGTTCGGCCGGATAAGAGACTACGTTTGCGATGACTTGTGAGACATTTCTCCAGCGTTGTCGACGGCGTGCGGGTGGCTCGAGCGGTGATTCCGGCATGAATAGGCGCAGGCAAGCGATGATATTTGCTGAATGGTTCGAGCGCCATTTACAGACCGAATGAGGCCCACGGCGTTGCTTTTCCAGTCTCGCGCCTCAATTTTGCAGCCGGGGGGCGATGGCGACTTGCTCAGCGTATGATGTTCCATTTTGGAACAGATTGTCGAGTAATTTCTGCAATGCGATCATAAAATGTGAATGTTTTTTGCTAATGAATAAAAATTTTCATCAACTGAACAATTTTGAAGACTAATGAGAGCAGTTTCAAAATGAATTTCGAGGAATTGGATATTTCATGATTGTGCACTCTGTGATTTAACGAATATCTGAGGCTTCGTAATGCTCTGTGCTTGTTAGCATGGATTAAATGTTTGTTTTCGTTGACTGCCTTACTATTTTTCTTGTGAATTTATCCGATTTCAGCTTTAAACAGAAACATTTCTTTTTAAAATCAATTTTAAAACACTAGCAAAATGAACAGCCTTATTCCCGCTGTGTTCGGTATACAGAGTACGGCTGGTGCCGTTCCTGTTAAAAATGATAAAGGTAAAAACATTAATTTTATATTGTTTTAGATTACTTTTACAGTATTTATTCGAAATAAAGTATCCATAAAGAAATAAAAGCATTTATAAGCCAATACAGCAGTTTTCTACCTTGATATGGGAGTATGTTTCACTGAATGTTACGCTGTACTGATAAATCCACTACGTTCTCTTATTTATTTCTCATCCCTTACTAGAAACCTAAACACGTAAAAGCTTCTCTTTTGCTTGAAAATATTTCACTAAAATTAAGCGTTAAATGCATTAAACTTGTAACATTGAAAATGCAATAATCAAAATCAAGACTCAAGAGATGGGCAAATATGTATTACTATTGGCACATATACAACTGTCTTGGTGTACATTCATTTGCAGGAGAAGTATCAATGCAAAAAGTAAAAGTCCACAGATATGTATCAGGAAAAAGACCAGATTATGCTCCAGTTTCCAGTAGTGAGGAGGAATCTGACAGTGAAGGATTCATTGACCATCAAAGGCCACAAAAGCAGGCAAGACCTAAGTCTCCAAAATTAGAGACACATGAAATGGATACAAGTGAGATTATTGATAAAGATCCCAGATTAAGAAGGCTTGTTAAAACGAGGGCAAGGCAGGAGGATGATGGAAGTGACACAGAAAACCGCATAGAACGTCACAGGTATTGATCTGTGTAATAAAAGATGCCTGTTTCTTGTTTATATTATAATATATGAAATTTTATTTGCCAGTTTTTTTCAAAACAGTAATAATCTTTATGAACTGATTATTAATCAAATAATTTTTATACTTATGAATACAGATATATTATTTTATTGTCAACTTTATTATGAAATTTATATTTGCATATTTAAAAATTTCCCAAATTGTCCATTGTTGATAGTTGTAAAATTTTCAATTGATGAGGAGAAAAGAAAGTTCAAATTTATTTAAAAATTAATGAAAATTTACATATTACTTTTTCTGTGTTATGTTATAATATTAGTAATTCATTAAAATTAAATAATTTATAATTATGTCTAGTTCACTCAGAACATATATTGAAAATTATTAAGTTAATATCATATAAAGAAGATAATATAAAATTGAGCTTAAAATATAAATCCAAATTCCTTTAAATCTTTGACCATTAAATATTAAGATAGCATATGTCAAATAAGCTGGTCAAAAATTTTCTATTAATAGAATTAAAGTTTATTTGTGTTTCAAAAAAATTTGATAATCTCTGTGATAACGTTAATCAGAATTAAAGTTTAAGTCGTACCTATTCCAGGCACATCCATGAACCAGAGATAATAGAACAAGAAGAATCACCAGAGGAAAAGAGAGAAGATGAAAGCAGTGATGAAGGGGAACTCAGTGATGAAGAAATTGAAAGGCGTAGACTTTCACTACGTCAGAAATTACTAAACAGAAAAGAAACAGAGGTTAGTGGCCGAAGGAATTTTTCTCTTTTTACTAATTTTGATTTTATTTATAAATATAACGGAATTAAAGTTCTTCAAATAATCCAATTCAACAAGCTTTTATTTAAATGAATATTATTTTCAAACAAGATCTTTACATTTAAAAAGGTATTGTCGATTTCTAATCCTTCATAATTTATTTATAGAAAATTTTGTAACAAAACTCTTTTTCACCTCAAATCAAAAATCATTCATCAACAAATTTAGGAAAAGTGAAAATGTACCGGTATTCATTTAAATCAGACATGAATCCTATTTTGTTCAGAGGAAATTTCATAAACCTACTTCAAGTTCTTAACAATTTATTAATAACGAAATTTAGCATTTTGCTTTTAAAATTTGTTTTATAAACGTAGCTTCTAAGTCAGACTTTAAAAATTATTTGTGCATTTTAATTTTTTTATAGGAATTAGAAATTCTTGATAAAGAGGAAGAAAATAAATCACCTTTATTGAGTGAAGAAGAATCATCTGAATTTGAAGAATATTCAGGTAAAGCTTGCTTGTTCAAAAATTTCTTAAATTTTATAATTATATTTACATCACCTTTTTTATTTTTAAAGTTGTAGTCAGCTGTATATGCTTCATGTTCGCATGTATTGCTAAAAATAAAATATTAATTTGACATTTCCTTGATTTGCTCTGGAAGTGTTTTGCATTTTTTTTTTTTTTTTTTATTACAATAAATACTGAAAAGTTATTCCACTTGACAGATTCTGAGGAAGAAACTGGACCTCGACTAAAGCCCGTTTTCGTTCGAAAAAAAGACAGGATAACAGTAATAGAAAGGGAAAAGGAATTACAGAAGCAAAAACAAATTGAATTAGAAAATAAGAAAATTGCAGAAGAGAGAAGAAGACAAACGTTGAAAGTATGAATTTTTAAATTTACTTTATGCTTACTCGTGCTCACAAATTTTTTTTACCATCTGACGTTTTCATTCGAAAATGGTGACGTGGGATAAGTCGTAATCTGTAATTTCATTAACTCAAAATGCTCAGCGAATTCAAATTCTGGTTGTGTCATGTTGCAAAATGTCCCAATAATCATTAAATTCAAATTTTGTTCAACTAAACTTTTTAGCTTAGAACATTCTGAAGAGTCCATCTAACAAATGCGTACATGGCAGCTGTTTAAAATTTAGGTGCTATTTCACAAATGGGAAAAAGCTTTCGACCTGATCAAATATAAGGAGTACCTTTTATTCCAAAAACAGATTTTTAGTAAAGCCCAAAAGATTCATCAGTTTTCAACCTTTTGTTTTTGATGCAAGCACCAGCGATACAGACGGTTAAAATTCATTCATCTTTTTTTCAAAATTTCAGTTTAAAATGAAACCGCTTAACTGGTTTTTTTTTATTAAGCTAATTCGGCGAGATTAAACGATCGGCATTTCATTTAATTTCAAGTAAAAATGAACAAAAAAAGTATTTGGGAAAGAAGGAAAAAAGAAAAAAAAATCTGAAACTTAATTTTTCAGATGATAGAGGAAGACATCAGGAAGGAGGCACTGGTGAAACCTGGAGATGAACCCTCACTTGCAGATGTAAATACGGATGATGAAAATGACGAGATCGAGTATGAGGCTTGGAAACTGCGCGAGCTTAAGAGAATAAAGCGAGACAGAGAGGAACGAGAAGCGTCAGTATCAATTTTTACAAAAATTCGCCTTCTTCTCTCGCAATGAAAGAACCAGAAAGATGGATCCGATAACAGTTTTTCTTCTAATTCGTGGCATTTTTAAAACTTACAAATTTAAGAAGAAATTTGTGATTTCCGCTATTTGATATTTTTCTTGAGTTGTTTAAATGACTCCCTTCGTTACTGACTGCGAACACTTATGAAATTTTTACTTAAAATCTTTTCTTGTTGAGGTTTTACTTTAGTTGTTCATCTGATTCGGAAATTTTCCAAATTTTCTTGTTTCGGATATCTTTTGCATCCTTTCACGCGAATGGGAAATTGCAGTAGTTCACTTTCATGGAACTGAGAATCGATATGGAATTCGGATGCGGGCCAAATGTTTCTTCTCATATCAGAAATCGATCTCCAATCTTCATTAATATTAAATTCGTACGGGAATTAAAAACATCAGCATTTTAAATTAAAAACGGTGGCATATAAATGTTGATGAAATTGCTGCAAAGTGATCTCTAAATCGCACCTTAATTTTTTGAAATATTTAAAAATTCTCCTTAAGTTATCATCCAAAATATTTTTTTTTTAAGCGATTAACAGAGATTGATGAAAAATCAGAGAAGAATAATACCGTTTTTAAATGTAATTATTTGACTAAATGCAAATGTATAAAATACGCGATTAAAGAAACTTTTTCACTCGTAGATATTTGATTGACTTGGAATTGTGCCCCTTAAAAATTTCATCAGTTAAAATTTTCAAATTGTAGTTTTATCCTACAGAAGATTGCGACCATTCAATTTTTATTACGCGAACTGGAATCTAAATTAAGCTTTTTGTTTTATTTTTTAACTGACAGGGCGATTTATTAGGAATTTATTATTTTGGACATCATCATTGATATAAAATAAATACGTGATCATTCATCGCGCATGTAGAATCTGTATCATTACAAAATAACATTGTAATTTTTTGCTTTCCGATTTGTTACCTCGTTTCTACTGCTTTGCAATACAATCGATATTGAAAGTAAATGTCAAAATGTAAAATACAATTCGTAGGCATCACTTTAAATGGGAATCACAATCGCGAAAGATATCAGAAAAACAACTATTCCAGATTTATATTATGCACGTTGTTCCGTTTATGACTTAATCTAATTCCGAGGAACTTTTTTTTGTTTTTATTTATAGAATGGAGAAAGAGCGATTGGAATTGGAAAGAATACGCAATATGACCGAAGAAGAAAGAAGGATAGAGCTTAGAAATAATCCAAAGATTATTACAAACAAATCAACGAAAGGAAAATATAAATTTCTGCAGAAATATTATCACCGCGGTGTTTTCTATTTGGTAAGAATCTCGTTTAACAAATAATTATCTTGGATAAAGCATTCGGAAAACATCGAAAAAGCAGGTCATGTTCCCTTTGATTCGCATCTATGTGCGTTCGTTTAGTTTAGTAATGGGGCCTGTGAAAATTATCTCAGCTTCACATTTTATAAATCAAAATTATGATCCCTTGACTTACATCGTTATTTTTTTTTTTTTTTTTCACAAAACTTATTTCACATTCTCTGGGAAATACATGCTAAAATGTGCTTTTTAAAGTTATGCGTTATGTCGATAATCAGCGAATATCTTAGCGAATACATTTTAAAAACAATCATTGATTTCTTTAATGAGATTTTATTGTTAATGTGCGATATTTCACATAAGGTATAACAATATGAAATTAATATTTGTTATTTCATATAAATATATTTAAGTTAAATAACTTGTTTCATGGGCAAAAATGATAAAGAAACAATGAATAGTTAAAATTTTATTTTACGGAATTTAACAAATATTTTTTTCACTTTGGCCTTCTTTTCTAGAAAATTTTTATTTTATTTTTTATAAGCCAACGAATAGATTTATGGCTAATTCTGAAAATGTTGGGAAAATTTTTAAAAAAAACTCATTTTCTCATAATGTGTTGCAAAGTCATGAAAACCATTAGAAGTTTTGTAATGTGGGTTGTACTTTGTTGCTGTGGGCGAGGAGGCAAATGTGGGTTGTGGAAAACTGCTAACTCGGCTGAAAGAAGTTTGATTTAGTCCACTTTTTTAATGGGCGCCTTTGCTGTCGGTCCACATTTCTTTTTAGTGCATTACACCAAGGCTGGCACGAATCCGCCTTCCTGTGCAATAATTGATTACCGCACAAGACTGCAAGTTCACTAACCTGCCTTAATTGACCGCTTTTTGCTCTTCGTGACTGCAGAGAATGACCCGATTAAAAAAAAAAAAAAAAAATTAGTCAACCCATTTTCTTTTGCGTTGCGGTCCGCTTGGGTTTTCTTTTAGCTGCGGACGCACGACGAAGGCAAAACACATTAAACAAATAATTATCTTTGAACAGGATCAAGACGACGAGGTATTCAAAAGGGATTTCTCTTCGGCCACTTTGGAGGATCACTTCGACAAGACCATTCTTCCAAAGGTTATGCAAGTCAAAAATTTCGGTCGAAGCGGTCGCACGAAATACACTCACCTGGTGGATCAAGATACCACTCAGTTGGATTCGCCCTGGGCATCCGACACGGCTCAGAATTTGAAATTTTACAATAACCAAGCCGCGGGAATGAAACAAGTTTTTGAAAAACCCACGAAAATAATGAAAAAAAGGAATATCAAGTAATCATTACTCTTTAGATAGATGCTTTTTCTATGTGTAAATATATGTACAAATATTATGTATAATTTAAAAACTTTTCTGATTTAACACCTTCAAGTTTGTTCTGCAATGTTAAAAGTTACCTATCGTCATCAAAGGACTTTCCGTTGCTTTGAATATTCATGTAAATTATCGGGAACAAAGTACAAATTAGATACCTCAGCGTCGAATTTACGCGGGATGACAGATTTAGGTTTAACATCATACGGTGGGCTTACTGCGCTTGAAGAAAAAGGATCCAAACTCTTAAGCAATTTAAATTTCGTCCTCGCTTCCGTCCCTGGTCGCAAATTTGAAAAGTAAGTTCGACAGGAGGAGCAGGACGCTCTGCATGGGCATCCCTATCCTTGCATACATTGGGAAATCCTCTTTGGCGATGGCGCAGACAGTGATCGCGATAAGGAGTCCGACGAAGCCGGAGGCCATGGTGAAGAAGAAGAGAATCCTGTGGAGGAGGACGGTTCTGCTTACGGCGAAATTTTCAGACAGGCTCGCGTTCGGTATGCTGTTGTTGCCGATCAGGGAGACGGTACCCAGCGTGGGAGGCACCAGCAGCAGACCGCTGCGGTAGTTTATGACATTGGGGTAATATGCGAAGACGTCGATGAGCAGCCACCAGGAGACGCCGAAGATGGCGCCGCAGATTGCGGAAATCACCACGTTTTTTTCACTGTCGTCCAACATGGTTTTGTTTACAAAACAAGGCAGAGACGTTGCCAAGTTAACATGCGAAAGATTTTTATTAATTTAAAATTACCGAAGCTCCTTCCATTTGTTAATTTCACATGAATTATTCATCAATGTCCCATTCCGCATATATAATCGAAGTTATATTATATTTTTATTTTCCACTGTCACTCTCCAAGTGGGTGCTTTCCCTCGTTGGCTCACGCACTGTCCCGGGATGAGGCCGCGAGTGCGGGAAAATGAAAAATTTTCCCTTCTGGAGTATCTTGTATTTCATTAGTGTAATATACCGAGATATTTAGTTGTAGAATCATTTCCTCCGCTCTGCTCGCGGATGATGATACATACTTACGTCCCTCTGCACCTCGACGGTTTTTACTGCAGCTCTCCTGCTTTTTGGGATAAGTTTCGAGCGTGAAAATAATAAAAATCAGGCCAAAAATAATTATATTTTATTATTTAATGTTATACAAATGCTTCATTCTTTAAAGAATAACACATACATTTGTGTGGAAGCAGAGGGCTTTATATATATAGTACCCTCATAATATATGAATTCGACAACAATTATTTTAACTCTTTTATTTTACCTTTTTTTTTTTTTTCTTCATAAGCATGTACATCTTTGCACGACATTTATTTACACATAATATCATTCATATAAAACTGATCGATTCATAACAAACATTATAAATTTATTCGTTGCCTTTTCCACAACACTTGCAATTGTTGTTGTACGATATTGTACCTTCCTGCCTTGTAACATTCAGGATTTTTGATTTCCGACGCATGCAGGTTTTTGCAGGTCCCCTTCACGTGGATGGGTGATCAGCTCTCGGGAGACTTTTCGACTTCGGATTCGAGGGAAAGCCGAGGAGGGAAGTTCGGGGTCCCACCTTCGGGTCGGTCGCGCCCCAAAATTTTACAAGCCGCGGTTTCGAGAAGCAGTTAATTGTCCGGTGCGCTTCGCAAAAGAAAAAAAGAAAAAAAAAAAAAAAAGGCGATCATCATTTTTCACCCTCGCATCCCCCACCACGGGGATGATCGGCGGACGCGTTACCCACTCGAGCGTCACCGGAACAGGAATTCGCGGGGAGTCTTTCGACGTCACCTGAGACGGCGATTTCGGAGGCTCAAAAAGGGCAGGGCTCCGACTCCGCCGCCTCCTCGCCGTGCTAGAGCGGCTTCGATCCCTCCTCGTGGGCTGCCAGCATGTCCACCCTCGTGCTGATGGAGTTGTCGCTGCAACGGAAAGAAAAAAAAAAAAAAGAAGACCTGACTTTTTGGTTTCTTCCACGCGGCGGACGAGAAAATGCGAACCGCTTTCCCTTTTTCCGGGTGCCGTGCCCGCTTGAACGTCAAAATCCGCCGCGGTGACACTGCCCGAACGGGGTTCGGCGGGAAACCTTTCCCGCACGAAAGACGATGTCGAAGTGGCAGCCATCGCGGCGGAAAACAAAGCCGAAATCCAACTTCTCAGTTCCTTGTGCTATCGATCATGTTTCCAAGGTAACAGAAAATGCTTTTCAAACGAATGATCACTTGATTTGGCCCCACTTCGACTACTTCCATCATTCGCGACACACGGAGCTTCTGCTCAAATGGGCGCACCCCCCCCCCCCCGG
>JAOWBB010006667.1:0-20506 GCA_028565995.1 Ricinus marginatus
CTTTCAAAACAAAAAAAATTCAATTTGAGAATTTAACTTTATATTTATAATTTTAAATTAAATAATTATTTTTAAGATTCATTTATTTGGAATTTTGGAAGTTAATTTTATTAGTGCATTTCTATCAAACTTTATGATATTTATTATATTCTTAAAAATATATATTATGTTAAATTCTTACTCAATATTGCTAATATTTCACATTCTTATTTATTCAATGTACATTCGACTCTTAAATAACAATCAAATTTTACAAATTAAGCAAAGTGTCAGTTTAGTTATAAAAATTATTTTCAATTTTAACATTTAAAACGCCATGTTAAGGCATAACAGTCTTAAGTTTAGAATGTTATGTTAGAAAATCCAACAACTTTGAGATACGATTTGCATTTATTAATAGTGTAAGTTTTAATGAAAACTCTTTTATGTTATGTAAAAAGCTAAAGTATTTATATGGAGCACTTTAATAACTCTTTTTACTAATATGAAAAGAAAATTTTCAAAATTTTCATCCTTATATATTAATTCTTTTAAAATACTTTCATAGGCTTTACCTATTATTGTAGTATGAAGCAACGACGATTGGATTTATGACGACCATTCTTATAATTTAGAAATATTCCTTAAACTGTGAATGCTAAGATTAAAATTTTCTTTTCTAATCTTCAGAGGCGATTTAAGAACTTACAAATATAAATATTTTCCAATATCCTTATTCCTTAAGCTTCTCTCACCTGGCTACATATAACCTCAAAATAAGATTCATTTTACCATTTTCCATTTCCGACGTGGCATATGCAATCGGAAAAATTTAGAATGATGACACGTTTAAGAGAAACAAAGTGATCTTAGACTTCCGATTATTTATTAATGTCTCATTTATTACTATTTAGTTCATACTTACATAGCTAATTAAAAATTTTTACTTTTTTGAAATAAATTATCTCTTATCGAAATATATAATTTTTCCGTTATCATAAAAAAATTCACCCACGATTATTATTAATGGATTTCAAAAACGAATGATCAGAAAAGGGATGCTATTTAACATATATCTATTTACATTATCTAATTCATAAATTATACAATCTAAGGTCGAATTTTATATATAAAAACAATAATTTTCAAAATTAATATGACATTACTAACTTTAAAGCGTCAGTAAATATATTCAAATTATACATAAGCGTGGTATCAGAAATAATGATTATATATTTGTAACTTTACCTATGAGGAAAAGCAGTGTTGCATGAGTGATCTTGTAATTTCATATTTAATTATTACGCTTTACTAATTGGAAGATTTCATTAGCAATGGGGATCAATTTGGGCGATGAAATTCCGGATTTTGAAGCCAACACAACGGAAGGGAAAATAACATTTCATGAATGGATTGGAAACTCGTAATTTTTAATTATTTTTAATTTTCTTGAACTCTAACGGAATAGTTTACTTTTAATCTTTTTTTTTTCCGATTAATGCCGTACAGAATTGTGCTCTTGTTCAATCGTAAATTAAACATTTTCTAATTCTCAAAACGTAGCCTCTGAAGTGTGTTTCAGATTCCTCTAAGTCAATTCTCTTTTTAATAATATATCTTAATATATCTGTCTATTTTATGATTATTATAAATTGATTTTGAATACTCAAACTCGAATGCTTTAAAAGCTGGAACAAATAACTATATTTTAGTTAATATGAAAAGGCTTGATTAAGAGATATTTTCATCTAGAATACGTTTTAAGAAAATTTAATCTTTATTCAAGTTTGATAATATTTGATAAGTTGCCCTGTTATTAATTCACTATTTTATGGACAAGATTTAATATTTTACATGGTAGTTTTAAGAAATTGAGTTATTCTTAATAAGTAGTGCTAAATTTTAGGTGGTGTATTCTTTTTTCACATCCAAGTGACTTCACCCCAGTTTGTACAACTGAATTGGCTAGACTTATAGAACTGAAGCCTGAATTTGAAAAACGGGGAGTCAAGGTTATAGCATTATCATGTAATGAAGTGGAAACTCATTTGGAATGGATAAAGGTATTAATTTTACTTGAAATTTTAATAACTAGTTTTGTAAAATTAGATTCATTGGTTTTCTCATTTTGACAAAAATGCTCTTTAAAGGATATTCAAAGCTATTGCAATAGGACAGAAAATAATTTCCCTTATCCTATAATTGCTGATCCTCAACGTGAAATTGCTGTTACTTTGGGAATGCTTGATCCAGTTGAAAAAGATCTTCAGGGTATACCATTTACATGCAGAGCTGTTTTTGTGATAGATTCATCAAAAAAATTGAAATTATCTGTTCTTTATCCTGCTACCACTGGAAGAAACTTTAAGTAAGTCAATTATTTGAAATCCTAAATCTCTAGCATTATACTGGATTTTGATCAGTGGCATTTTAGACATATATATTTCACAAGAATGCCATAAAAAATTGTGCATACTTTCAAGCATAACATAAAATGTTGAATTTATTAAGAATCTAAATACGTGAAAATATTGACCACAAAATTAGGAATTATCTTGCATTATTTCTTAAAAAGAAATTTTTAAAACTTGTTTTGAAATAGTTTTGTACTTTTTATTCTTAATATCTCATATAATTAAAGCACATTCTTCATCAGTTAATGTACAACATGCATATTATTACTTTTTCAAAGATTGAAGTTTTTGTTTTTGTAAATGCTAATAAATTAAAATCCCCCATGAATCTTCTGTAATAATTCAAATAATAAAAAAGGATTATGGTTTTTGTGCTTTATTTAAAAAAATGCAAAAGTTTGGACTCATATTATCTTCTCTATTAGTATTCATTTTATGTTTAATACAATATTTAGTTGTTTGTTTACAAATAGGCACACACACTTTTAAATAGACTAAAGCAATTTATCTAGCAATAAATTTATTTGTCAATAAATATTTAAAATTGATAAGGGAAGTGTTCACTAATGTAAAATAAAAATTTGAAATTATACTCAAAAATTAAATCATTTTTAAAGATTATATATTATTATTTTTTACTTTTTAGTGAAATTTTGAGAGTCCTTGATTCATTGCTTTTGACTGATAAGAATAAAGTCGCCACTCCTGTTGATTGGAAGGTAAAATCTTAACATAGAATTCATTTTTAAAAAAGTTACTTTATCTATAAATTATAATTAATTCTTAAAAATGTTAGACATGAGTTTAAGTTTAAAAAATGCTTCTTTACATTTACAATTATTTTGATAGTATACTTTTATGATACAATATAAAAAACATTTTATGTTATTTAAACAATGATGAAACAAATGCAATAAAGAGTACTTATGGAAATGTTTTAAAACATCAGTTACAATTAATATAGATTATGAAAGTTTATTGGTTTTCAAATATATATAAAAATTTATAAATAAATAAAAAAATTATTTTGTTATCAATCATTATAATTGAAATAATTCAAAGAAATTAATATTGTGCCTTTTTTCAGCAAGGAGATGACTGTATGATTCTTCCAACAATTTCGAAGGAAGACATTCCAAGGTTGTTTCCCAAAGGTCATCGCATTGTTCAAATGCCGTCAAAAAAGGAATACCTTCGTATAACACCTGAGCCCTGATTAAACTCTCTGAAATAGCTTGACGCTATTTTCAAACATCTTATTGTCCAATGGAGGAGTAAAATGAAGAGGTTCTTTTGGTGGTAAATTGCATAATTCTCGTCTGAAAATAAAACACTTAAATTAGATAAAATTTTTAATTTGAATAAAAATGTTAATCTAAAATATTAAGAGAAAATTCTACATTAAAATCTAAAATGTTATTGATGATTAAAAAAATTTTACTCAATTTTTATATGATTCTGATCTTTTTGTCACCTTTTAAAAAAATCTGCAATCTAATTGTGTTAATTTAACTATATTGTTCGAATTTAAAAGAAATATACAAGGCTGAGAAAAAGGGAAAATAAATATTCCAAATAATATTCAAAGATTGGTTAAGAAATAAATAAAAATTCATCATTTCTTAAATTAATCATTGACAAACTAATCTTTAATTAACCTCTAAAAAATAAAGCAAATTAATATCTAATCACATGCGGACACAAATATGTAATAAGAATTAAGAAATATTAAAGTTGATTTTTGTAAACTGCATTAAAATGCCTTATTTAAACAACTATAAAAAATCATTAATATTCCTAAAACTAATTGCGTTTTATATGAAATTATTCATATAGTAGTAATATATATAGTAAATCGACTTAAACATACTTAACAAATGATCGATAACTTTTTATAAATAAAGAACTAAATTAAACAAATTTTCATTCACGGGAGAATTTTTTTAAAAATTTTACAGTGTTGAAAATGAAGCTAATTAATAAGTTTTAAAATATAAACTCAAATTTGCAACAAAGAAAATAAAATTGCATTTAAATTGTTTTGATATAATATACAGAAGCAAAGATTATTGAAATTATGGAGAAAAGGTTAAACAACTATAATTTTCAATTAATATTTAAAAATTTTATCGAATTTTAATAGGATTTTTTTCTTCTTATATATTGGCTTTATAAGACCTAATGTTTTACCCTGAAGTTATTTTTAATTAGGCATAATTTTGGATTGACCTTTAAATTTATTTTTTGATCAAAGCACATGGAGAATCTCATGCCCCCGAATCCCTTTACTAAATAGTTCATAAATATCTTTAATCAGAACAATATTAACATGAATAAAGCTTCAAAAAACTAAATTCAATAATAATTTGACAACTGATTTTTTTCAAAAATTATCGGTCTTGTTTATATTAATATCAAAATCAGAAAAATTAATTTAAATATTGCAATATAAGTTATAAAATAACACTTACCTTAGAGACAAGTCAGTTCTGGCAGATAAGGCACGTTTAAATCGATTTTGGCTTACAAATAAAGAAGATCGATAATTCTTACATTCTCTGATTGAATTGTGCAGTGCTGGTACATCGTGAAACAAATGAATTTCTAATTCTGCCTTATTAGCTTCCTCGTTTTCAATTTTCACAGTGACATTCAAGGAAATATTCTGATCGTTATTTTCTTGTTTATAATTCTCGCAAAACATTTCTTCATCAGTCACGGGTTCAGGTTTTGCATTTATTTCAGCGCCCGAATCGATTAATTTTTCATTTACTAAAAATGAAAATTAAATTAATAAACAGTTCGAAAAATTTTTGAAACATTTTGATTTTTGATATGGATGAATAATTCATAATAAAATGGAAAATTAACATTAAATAACAAAATAAATCATTCAATGAAAATTTCAAATATTAAGATTATTTAAAAATGGAGTGTAAATATATAATTGTTTTCAAATGCTTAAATTTGTAGAGTCAAAATAGTCTTTCACATATGATTATGGAAGAAGAGAGATAAAGTAAATGTATAATAAACATTTCTTACATATTGAGAAATAAAATTTTAAAAATATAATGCAGGTATTTGAAAACTTGAATAAAAGAAGAAATTTATGAAAAAAAAACTTTCAAATACTTACCTTCTCGTTTATTTTGTTTGCAACTGCTCAAGAGATTTTCTGTAAACTCTTTGCTTGCGTATTTCACGGAAATGCCGATTCTCGACAACACTTCACTTAAAACCCATCGTCGATGAGGAACGATTGGGCCTTCTGTCCGTTTTGCCCGCGATTTAACATCTTTAATCAGTCCTGCCCAATCGGCACCAAGTACGTCCATAATACCTAAAAATTTTTTTTCATTATTTTGGAATAAAATTTAAAACGTAATAATTACAGAAAATTTGCAGGATAACATTTTGGAAACTTTGTATTATATTCGGAATATGTGTAATATTTCGCTTTTTTGTGCAGAATATTGTTTTTTCAAAGATTCAAACTTTATTATAAGTACAGTTAGATTTCAGAAATTAGCATTACTTGATTAAAAAGCACTAAAACCCAGATTCAACTGCAATATCAAAACGTAAATATTTAGTCAAAATATGTTGAATTTTTCTGCAACTTATTTTAAATATATTAGGAAATTAGAAGTAGAAAATTAGAATTTTGCCAAATTATTCCGAATACAAAGCAAAGAATAACATATTAATTTAACGCTGGTCAGAAAATTATATAGGATCTTACCCTTACCAGCTCGGGCTTCCTCTTCAAGCTCTTCATCAGAAATTTCTTCAAAATCCAACGCACGTTCACCAAAACATTCCAATAAAGGTCTTCTGATTAGAAAAAAATTAAATTCATATTAATTCGAATTAAATTACGATAAATTCTAACATAAAAAAAATGTGATACTTGCCTCTGATCAAAAAAGAATTCATTCTTCTTGACATAAATCTGATGATTAGAACTCTGAATGTTGCTGCTACTGTTATTATTATTAGGGATATTGTGATCATTACTGGATATATTGATTGCAGTACGACTGTTAGTTTCATTAGATACTACTGCGGCGTTTGAGACTGGTGTAGAAACTGGTGCTGGTGCGGGATCAACATTCTCATTTGCTTCCTATATAAACATCTACAGCTCATTAAATTGTTGCATAAAAAGTTCTGTGTACCACAAAAATCATTTTTCTTCAACAAAATTTTTTAGAAATAATTTTCTTTTTAAAATTTTGTTCCTTAAAATAAAAGTTTTTTACTTACGTCTTCTTGATTAAGAATGTCATCGGGATCATCACTTATGTCACTGAGAGCATCTCCTTCTGTTATAGGATTTTTTTCCCATTTTAAAGCTTGTTCTTGTTGAGAAGGAACTGGCTGTTCTTTACATACTTCTAAGTGTGATTGTTGCTCTACTTCATTGTGTCTCCTAGTATTATGTTCTATAAAAAAAGTTGTAAAAGTTTAACTAATATAGAGCTAATCTTTTTTAAAAGTCAATTTAAGTCTGAAATGATGTAATTAATTCTATGCATGATATTATTAATCACAACATAATACTGCATTTTAAATAGCTAAGAAAATCAGACACTGATGAAGATTCCAAAGTGAAAGCTTTTAGAGAAATTGGGTATCTTCATATGTGAATAATTTAGTCACTTAATTTTATTATTACATACATTATATATTATTTATTTTATTAATGAATTTTATACATAAAAGAATGAGTTTGAAATAACAAGTTTTAGAGTGAATTTTTGTTATTCGAAAATCAGATCAGTGAAATATTTGATTTTAAATTATAAAATAAGGAAAGAAACACCAAAAGAATTATTTCATTAATTTAAATAATATTTGCGAAATTTATTAAATCAGTGTCAATAAAAGATTAGCTCCTAGAAAAGACAATTAATTCTAGAATTAAATGTTGTGATCTGCGTACAGAAAGTAAACTTTTGAAACGCATCAATTAAGTCGTAATAATATCCAAATTGTAGAAGATTACAATTATTAAATTTGTAGAAGGTAATTCCGTAAAAGGAAAAATGGCCATTATGAATACAGTGAATTTAAAAAAGGAAAGAGAATGATTCTTTTTTCTTAGTAAAAACATACCAACAAATCCTTCGTTTAAAATATCTAGTTGATCCTCATTCGGTTCTCTGTATAAAGATCTTGATTGCTCTTCTGTAACCCAATCGCTGCTCCAGTCATCATGAGGAGGTCTCCTTGAATAATGATTCCATACATTTTCTCTAGTTTCTTCACGATCCAGCCATTTGTGTTCATACCTAATATAGTAAAAATATATATATTTTTATAATATTAATTAAATAAAAAACAAATATAAATTAATAATAAATAAATATAGTTAGATTAAATAATAAAAAAAAGCTTCCTCATTATTGAGATACCCAAATATTCATAAAAATAGTTTGTATCCTATGACGAAAATATTGACTTCATACATTTTCAAAAACCATAAATTCATTCGTAAATTATAATTAATTTTCACTCTTAACAATCTTTATCCGCAAATTTATTTTTTACCGATTTTGAAAAAAAAAGAAATTTAACCTGAGACTCCAGTCATGATGTCTATCTGAATGATTCCAGTCATCTCTCAATTCGGCATCCCTATAATCTAGTTCCTGGCTTTTAGGATCCCAGTCCTGACCATCGTGATGGAAACCATGTAAAAGTTTTCTTCTAAAAAATACCAAAATCCATTTTATTCTGACATATTAAATATACGAAACAGATTTATAAATCAAACAAAATGGCTCTTACGCGCGTCGTTCATCAGCTGGAAAATCCCTTACATCTATATCAGATTCTTCACGTGCTCTACGATAATCATATTGATCTTCCATAGCTCTTCGTAACATCGGATGTGATCTGCGATCATCTAGCCCTGCTTCTAAAACCCTCCTTCTGTCATGAGGACCGTCAATCACCCTTCTAATATCATCCCAAGCTCTCCTGCAATCAGGATCATCCAGAGGTCGTCTACCAATAGGTACAGTCCTTCGAATTTCCGGAACATGCCGGGAATCATTTTCTCTAGTTCTTCTGGATTCGTAATCCTTTTCTGATTGTCGCCTTTCATTTTCATCTGATCTTCGTTGTTCTCGACGATCATGATCTTTATCAGCAGGGCTAACCTGAGAACGCTGAGATAATCTTTCACGATCTCTTCCTTCTCTGTCCTGATTTATGCTCTTTTCATTGCTTTTATCAATGATCCTACGAGTATCACGTTGAATGTGTTTATCAGAAGTCTTAGAATTGTTACAAGAATCAATATGACCTCGTGGGTTTTCGGTCTTCAAATCCAAAAGAGACGGTAATTCTCTGTCACATTCCTTTTGCTTGTCGCTTACTTCTCTTTGATGTTTTTTTTCATCTTTTTCTTTTCTTTCTTTCTCGAGCCGTTCCCGTTCTCTCTGTCGTTCGCGGCATCTTTCCAAAGCTTCATCTCTTTCCTTTTGCCTCTCTGCTTCTCTTTCCTTGGCAAGTCTTATGCGTTCTGTATCCCTATCGCGACCTCTTTCTTCCCTGCTACGAAGGGAAGTACGATCAGAGTCTCTTTCCCTTCCAGAGCGACGATCGTGAATTTCGCTACTTTTTTTATGTTTAATTTTTTCCTTTTCCGTCTTACCTTTATCTTTTTCACTTCTGTCCTTATCCCTATCAGTTTTAATTTTGTCTTTTTCACAATCCATTTCTTTTAGTTTAATTTCTGAATTTTTCTCGCTTGATTTTCGCCGACTGGTCTCTTTGGATTTTAATCCGTTCTCTTTAGTATATGAAGACGGCTTTAAAGGTAAAATTTTACCTCCCTTTTTCAATCCACCATTATCATTTTCATTGCTATGCCCTCTACGAACTTCCCTCTTTCTTTCCTTCTCTCTAGAACGTTCTCGCCTAGGTGAGTGTTTTCTATCATCGTAATGATTTCTTCTTTTTTCCGTACTGTCTTCATATCTGCGTGATCGAACTGGTGATACTTTATGAGCTCTGGTAGGAGATCTACTTTTAACTGGAGATTGCCGCATTTTATCTTTCATATGAGTATTAGACTCCTTCAATTTCTTTCCTGTTCTTTTTGGTGAGAGTTCTTTTGATTTTGGCTTTGGTGACGTGCGACTTTTATTTTTTGTCAGAGAACGGTCATATCTTGGTGAAAGACTTCTATTTTTAGGTTCTCCTGGACTCTGATGAGGTGATTTTTTTAAAGACTGTTTTGAATGAACCGTTTTAGATCTTGATTTTTCCCATATAGGGCTAACAGACTTTTTTTGTACTACGGACTTTTTAGCAATTATAACGCTCTTACTTCTTGCATCATTCAAATTTTTGTCTTTTTTCTCAAGAGTTTTTTTTGAATTTGACACTTTCACTTTAACTGTTTTTGGGCTTTTTCTCGGTCTATGCGAACTTGCATCGGTATCTGACGAAGTAGAGCCGTGCTTACGTTTCCGATTTTGCCTTTTTCGAGGTTCAGAAGATGAACTACTTGATGAAGTAGTACTTGAAGATGATTCCGTTGAAGAAGTTGAAGAACTACTAGAGGATGAAGCTCTCTAAAATGTAAAATATATATATATATATACGATCTGGTAATTACTCGAATCTATTTGAAAATAAATCATTTGAATCTCTTTTTCATAAATATTTTTATAAGGCAGTAAGTTATTAAAAAAATCTTTAGAAAAATCACAGGTTTAGTACAATTCATATCATAATAATTAAATTTCACTAATAATGCTTTTGATATCAGATCCATTGTTAAGTGTTTTAAATTATTAATGTACCATTTATTTATAGTGACATTTAAGGTCTATTTAATGTAAATATATTTTAGTATTCAACATATGTTTAGTGTTGTTATTAACATATTTGATATATTGAATATATTTCTAATATTTATATAGTCATTATTTAAATATATATTTTTATTATTAAAAGATCTATATGATTATAATATCCATTACCTTCTTATCACTTCTTTTTTCTTTTTTTCTAGTTAATTCTTTTTCCTTTTTTAACTGCAACTGTAATTCCCTCTGTAGTTCTTGTTTGCGCCTTTCCAAAACCTTTTCATCAGCATCTTCCAAATCTCCTAATTCCCAACCTTCCCATTCAGCCTCTGTACACTGATGAGATTTAGAAGCCTTCTTGTGCTCTTCTTTTCCAGATTTTTTCTGTATAATAAGAGACTGTTTCTTCATAGCTTCAACTTTAGATCTTTTAGAAGGACTGATCAAGACATGTGTATGTGCATACCTAATAAATTTAAATACAATTTAAATTTCTAGCATTACTTTATCTGTTTCTATTAAGATTTAATAGTAACAATATTTCATGTAATTATAACTATGAACTTAAATTTATTTAAATACACTTTAAATATGTGACATTAAAAAATATTTTTTATCTAATTACAAAATTATAAAGAAAAATTCAACATTCATAAACATTTGAGAAATAAAAAAATCCACTAAGAAGTAGAATGAGACAATCAATATAAATTAATAAATGCTGAAACATTAATATGTGGAAATTAGGATTTTATATTTAAAAGCATTAAATTTCAATCTGAACATACTTGCACGTCTTATTAAGAGGGCAAGTACCATTCTGGGCCCAACTGTTGCATACATTTTTACCAGTGACGACAGCAGATGGTTTTGTTCCAAGTCTTTCAAACACACTTGGTTTTCTTTCAGGACTACTCAATGTTAATTTTCTTGAAATATTATTCTGCTTTGACATGATCTACCCTGAAAAAAGCAAAAATATTTATTTAGAAATTAAAAAAATGTTGTCAAACTTGTAAAAAATTATATTTATGGTATAAAAAGTAAAATTAATTTAAACAATAATATAAAAAACCTATAATTTATGAAACATGTTAAATCATAACTAAATAACTAAATTAATGAAATCTGGATTACAAGTTAAGAAACAAACACTATTGTGGTAGTATAAAAGACTAATTTTTTTAATAATAATATTATTTTAATAATATAACTATTATAACTAATTTTCATACCAGATTATAAATGTTCAATAAAACATTATTTTTTCATCATTAAGTTCTACAAAAAGATTTCCTCAAAATAAAATTTTCGATTTGATTAAATCCCCAAAGTTTTCATTTCCTATTTATTAAACTTACAAACTAATTCAATATTCAAAATTTATTTCATTAAAACTTTCATTTTCAAAAATAATATTAAAATACGAAATTACGAGCTGACGAAATACTCACAACTTCATTATCCATTATTTAAAGCGCGTTGGAGAAATAACATTTCAGAAAAAAATATAATTTCTTACAATTTGGCACAAAATATTAGCTAGTAATAAGCGTTCCACAGCACATTCGTTTAAGCACAATAACTATGTTTTTTTAGACACAAAAAATTGTTTAATTTCCCTTTTAATTATTGCACAGACGTTAACTTCCCGACAACCACCTAACTATTTCAACTCCATTATTCTCACTTTTATCCGCACTAATATGCAGAAGAGCCAACCAAATGCAATTGAAAAAATAATTCTAATATTCTTAATTATCCTTGATAGTGTGGTAAGAACGTTGTGAAGAATAATGAAATTAAAGTATTCAACCAACACTTTGTTGCAGTTTAAAAACTGTAGGATCTTGAGAAATCATGAAATTATTAATGAAGATCTATGGGTTCGAAATGGAAAGATTGTAAACCCGGAAAATATATTTTTTGACGAACGAAACTTTGCCGATAAACAAATTGATTGTCAAGGGGCTTTAATAAGTCCAGGGTTTATAGACATTCAAATCAATGGTAAAATTTTCTCTTAAGCAACTATAGTTAAAATTAAATCATTGCTGCAACAATAATTTTTATGCGAAAATAGTTTTTCTTAATTATTTTCTTAAAAGTTAATTTGTATTAACTGAAATTATTTTTAAGCCAAATTTTTTTTTTTATTTAAATTCAGTTTTAATGTTATAATTTATGATTTTGCAAACTCAAATTTTTAAAATCTGATAAATATTAGTTTTAGGGTTATTGATCATAAAAAGGTTTATGCATATTTCATTAAATTAATATATGGAAATGTTAGCTAATGACAATAATAATTGACACTGTTTTTTCAGTTTTGATTTTATTATTTTTCAGGTGGCTTTGGAATAGATTTTTCACAAGATATAACTTGTGATGATGTAGAAAGAGTTGCAAAGGGAATTTTAGCTCATGGTGTGACTGCTTTTTGTCCAACTTTAGTTACATCACCACCTGAGATATATTCCAAGATAAGTTGTAATAAATAATAATAACAGTGATTTAATTGGAAATTTTTATTCAATTGCAAACTTATGGAGATATTTACTATTATAATTTAATTTATATCAAAATCTTGCTAAATAAGATCAAATTATTGTAATAATTTTCCAGTTAAATTTTATTGTAAAAAGAAGATATACTGAGAATTTGTAAATAAAATGTAACTTCCTCTTCTTTGATTGCATTATAAAAAAGTAAAATTTTGATTTATACTTTACATATATCAAACTGCAAAATTCTTTTAGTGATGTAAAATATTTTTCTTATAGGTCTTGCCTAATATTAAAAGGAAGGCAGGTGGTCTGCATGGGGCAACAGTTCTTGGTGCTCATGTGGAAGGACCATTTATCAGTCAAAAAAAGAAAGGTGCACACCCTACAGAACATATAAAACAATTAGATCAGGTATAAGCAACTAAACAAGGTGAACAAAATTTCAAAATTCTACTTAAATTTTATATTTTATTTTACTATTTTTAAATAATTAGTCATTAACTAATTCAATTTGGTTCTTTTCTTAATTGCAGAAGAAAAGGTCCTTTCCTTCAAGATTGAAAATTCAAATTTGTTGCAGTAAATGTTATAATAAATTTATATTCTTTATTCAAGTGACATTATTAATAAATAAATTTATAAATGTAAAACATTCTTCAGAACAATATGATATACCATCAATTAATGAAATGCTCTTTAAAATCATAAGTTCTTTATAATGTTTAACATATTATTAAATTCTACTGCACTAAATTTATGAATTTCAGGAAATTGACAAGAAGCTGTGATAGGACAGATGTAAAACAAAGTCCTAATAAGTTATATATTTTTGTCATCAGGGTATTGATTCACTATTTGACGTCTACAAATCACTGGAAAACATTTCTATAATAACCATTGCTCCAGAAATTAATAGAGCACTTGAAGTCATTGATTATTTATCTAAAAAAGGGATTGTAGTGTCACTAGGCCATTCAGTAGCAGATCTTGAGGAAAGTGAGATAGCAGTGCAGAAAGGGGCAACATTGATAACTCATTTATTTAATGCTATGCTTCCAGTATGATACTTTGTTCTCACACTAATACCAACACGTTTTAATATATTAAAATTTATTTTTAGCATAGTTTCTAGCAAAATTAATTTGAAGTTTTTAATATTTTACAGTGCACTTTCTCCCGACTTTTGAATTTTTTATTTTTAAGACATGAAATTGTCAACTAATTAAAATCAGAAAATAAAGATTTTAAATATTCAATTAAATATGCAATTTTAGCAAGTCAGTTAAATTTTTTTCCAGTTTCATCATCGGGATCCAGGTTTAGTAGGTTTATTGACTAATGATTCCTTATCAAAAACAATTTATTTCGGAATAATTTCGGATGGAGTTCATACGCATCCAGCAGCCTTAAGAATTGCCTACAGGATTCATCCTAGAGGTAAATTAATGTGATTCATAATATAAAATGTAAAACGCATTTTAAATTGTCTATCTAAAATGTTTTGATATGAACGAAGGATTAATTTTGGTTACTGATGCTGTATCTGCCCTGGGTTTCGAAGACGGTACTCATCATATAGGACAGGAAATGGTTGATGTAAAAAACGGAAGAGCTGTAGTTTCGGGGACGAATGTATTATGTGGAAGTATTGCAACCATGAATTCATCTGTAAAATTTTTCAGAAAGGCAACTTGTAAGGTTTTAATTTTTTTAGGTATTTTGTAAAAGCTATGTATATTTTTAAAATTTTTTTCACAACTTAATTGAAATTTCATTTTTATTTCAGCGTGCACCATTGTAGAAGCTCTTGAAGCAGCTACATTACATCCTGCTGAAGCTTTAAATATTGCTGATCGAAAAGGTACGCTGAATTTTGATGCCGATGCTGACTTTATCCTGTTAACATCGGAATTGGATGTAATATCTACTTGGATTTCTGGGGAATGCGTCTACGAAGCCGAATCATAGAATTCTAATTAGTAAAGATTACTCGGATAAATTTTTTATATAATACTCAAATAATTCCTTACCTATTAATAAACAATTTATGCAATATCTATGCAATTTCATCGGTATTAAATTATTAAAGTAACCTTTTCAGAAAATTTATGCAGTTAATCTTAAACAACTAATTTTTAAAGGGCATTTGAATTTTATTTTTGTGGTCTGAAAATTAACTTTTTTTCTGCTTTTGACATTAAATTAATTGTAAGATTTTGATTTAAATAAGTCTTTACATATAATGAAGATACATTAAACGTCATTTCCTTTGGAAAATAAAAAGTGAAAGAAAAAAACTAAATGAAAAGTTTTGCTTTTTGGATGTATTTACCTCGTCATAATTCTTTTTAGATGTTAAATCAATAAAAAAAATTGTTTTTCGCGATTTATAATTATTTTTTGACTGATTGTTTTACTGAAAATAAGTTTCCCTTTTTCGATTTTTATTTGAAGGCAGGATTTATTAGAAACCATTTTAGTAACTAATATTTATGCATAATTGTTCTGAACATATAAATATTAAACTATTTTCATCTTTAAATAAAAGTATGTGCAAAAAAAATAAGTTACTAGGAATATTAAATAAATTTAATACATTTCATTCTACTTAGATGACAATGTTTTAGATGATTATTGCTACCGAAACGTTATTATTCTTACCTTAATGCGACTTGGAAATATTTTGAAAATCCAGTTATTAATATAAATTCAAAAGAGAATTGACCGAGACCTTTGAATTTTTTTAAATATTACTTTTCAATATTCGCTCAAAATAAAATTACATATATGAGCAATAAATGTCACTTGTTTTTTAATTTAAATTATATTAAAATATTTAAAACATGTGAACAATTATAATAATATCCAGTGAATTAAAAAATTTAATCCTGTAAATCTAAAAAACCGAATATGTATAAAACTTTTCAGTAAAAATCAAACTCAGTTCATGCCATCTCCTTAAAGTACAATTTTTTCACTTTCGTCAACTTTTTTTTTTTATACATGAATTTTTTAAAAATTTTACTATTAAGCCTTTCTTCTACAAGCATTTAGCTGAATAAATAAGAAATTATCTGCACTAAACTGCAATCATTTACACTAGAAGAATATCCATAACTTTATATTTTAAAGTAACTGAACACAGAAACTTCATATATTGCAAATTTTATGTTAAAAAACATTTAAGAGTTTAATATGTAATTACTAATTTTAAACAAAAATAAGCTTGTTTATTTGAGTTAAAGAGTTTTTCTTAAATTTTATTTACTTTAGCAACATTTTCAACTTTAAAAAAATACTGTTTTAACTTGCGGGTTACAATCTCCGACAGTCAATTAATTAATTGTATTTATAACATTTATGCTAATTCAATATGTAATGAAATGTTCAATACTTCAAATTCATGCAACTTTAAATTTAAAATTTGATTTTACGTCCCAACACTCAATTACCTACTGCCATGACATTTACATTTATTAAAATTTCTGATATTCGAAATTAATCCATATCTTAACAATAAAATTTGAGTTATTTTAAAAATCATGTTCTCCTCCTGGCTCTAGCGGTTGAACTCCTACTTCGCGGTTGACTTGATCCTGACCCTATGCTGAAAACTCCTGTAATTAAAGGATAATTTTTAAAAAAAAAAAAATAATTATTTTAAATTTTGATTCAAAAGAGATTTAAATAATTTAATTAATAATAATAAAATAAAGCTAGGTTAAAAACTTTTTATTCAAGCTGTATTCAAAATTAGTAATACTTTAAACGAACTTTGAACTATATATTCAAAAATGTGTTAATTTATATTGTAAGTAATTATTATATTACTATTGACATTGTAAAAATTCTACTTCATTTAATAGCAAACTAAAATATTTTTAAACAACTAGTACTGTACCTTGTAACGGAACCTGAATAGATGGTGAAGGTGTAGCTATTGGTGTAAACATTCCAGTGGGTTGGGTTGCGCCAAATACAAACTTTGAATTCCCATTTCCTGAAGAATTTGACCCACTGAAACTGAACACTGATGGAGACGGTGTACTGCCATAATTGAAACCAGAATTTGATGTCGCAATTTGTGAATTACCAAAGTTGAATACTGGAGCCGCAGATTTTGATACTTCGGATGGTGCCGTTGTTGAAGAAGCGCCAAATGTAAAGGTGCCACTGCTACCGCTTCCGAAACTGATTGTATCTTTTGAAGTAGTTGCTCCAAATTTGAATGCATTATTATTGTTGCTATTATTGCTCTGAATATGATTATTATTGTTATTGTTGTTATTATTATTACCATTATTGTTACTGTTATTACTATTATTATTAGTGTTACTATTATTGTTGTTGTTGCTGTTGTTATCATTAGATAGACCATTAAATGTAAAAAGTGACTGTGAACTTGAAACAGGCTGAGATGCACTACTAAAGCTAAAATTTGAAGATGGTGATGTGGTTTTATTTGAATTACCAAAAGTGAAAACGGATGCTGCTGTACTCATAGGATTTAAAGTAAAAGATGTTGAAGATGAAACAGAATTCCCAAAAGAGAACGGTGCCTGCGAACCAAATGTTTGAGGGGTTGAATTATGACCAAAAGAAGTATTACTCTGTACAGTTTGAGTTTGATTAAAACCTCCAATTTGAGAAACACCTTTTTCACATGCCATATTATTTTCAGTTGTCAATTTTTGGCCAAATGTATTTGAACCGAATGTTGTTGAATTTTGACCAAATCCTGAAGCTTGAGTAATTGATGGTTGCATAAAAAAATTAGAATTCTGTGTGAAATTATTTTGTTGCTTCTTTGAATTATCACCAGAAACTTGGGAAAATGGATTGGTTTGAATAGAATTAGTGCCAAAAGCAGGGACATTTTGTGATGAATTCGATGCAAAAATGCTTTTCTCAGTAGAAAAATTTGAAACCGGATTTTGAGCGAAAGAGGATGAGTTTCCGAAAGTTGGAATATTTAATTTATTCTGATTAAAAGAATTGGACATGGATCCTAAATTTGTTCCACTTACAGATGTTGTCTGAATAAAGGAAGACACTGAATTGACACTCTGGTTTAAAGTATTTGGAGTTTGAGAAGCTAATCCAAAAGAAACAGGATTCATAAGAGTATTCATCGCAGTTTTAGATTCGTTTCCGTTATTTTGTTGAAATAAATTCGATTGTTTCGACGCATCCTGGGCAAAAGGGCTTGATGTTGTTTTAGTACTTGGCGTTGAAGTAGTTGAAATAGTCTTTTGACCAAATGAAAATATATTATTTTGTGAGAATAAGCTTGATTGAGAAATGACGGATCCATTTGACGCAGGAGTGTCTTGAACTAACGACTTTTGACCAAAGGTAAATATTCCAGAATTAGTTTTTTGGCCAAAAAGATTGGAGGTACTATTTGATAGAGTAATTTCAGTTTTCTGTTGATCTTTTTGATTGTTTTCTTTTTCTCCGAATTTAAAAGATAATGTGGTATTACAGATCTGTTCAGAAGGTGCAATAAAACTTTGTCCAAAACTGCCTGCTGTAGTGGATTTAATTGGTAAAGTGCTGGTTTGAAACAGACTGTGAGAAGTAGTTGCAGCATTAGTAACTGTTTTAGATTGTTCTTGCTGTACATTATCATTTTTTTTGTCAACTAGTGTGGTTTTTTCGTCTAATTTTAGCTTATTTGTCAATTTATTACTTGAGTTAAACAACGTCGATTGAATAGATGTAGGACTATTTGTATTTGAAATCTGTCCAAAATTAAATGCAAAATTGGATGCATTTTCCTTTGTCTGAACATTTAACATCTTTTCAGACGCTCCAAGAGTCGAAACATTTCGATCTTGAATAACTGTAGTCAAAGTATTATTATTTTCACAATTAAATTGGACATTGCTTGAAACTTTATTTGCAGACTCTCCATTCAAAATAGATATACTTTCCTTAGTTTCATTTTTCATGTCTGTAGTAAGACTGGTTTTTTCAAAATTAGAAGACTGCTGTGATCCAACTCCTACTAAATTGCCAGGATTATTAGATGTCGAGTTAGAAGGAGATGTTGAAATCAAAGGTGACTGGTTTTGATGTGCATTTACTATATCGTCATCAAATTTAAAAGTTTCTACCATTACTTTCTCATTAGAATCTTGTATCGCATTTTTATCATTGTCAGATGAAGAAAACGTAACTTTTTGTTCTGAGGAATTAATATTATCGTTGGCTTTGGTATCATTTTTTCCATCGTTGACACTGGAAGCTACTGTGGTTGCAGACATATTATTATTTGCGGTATAATAATTTTCGTTAATAGATATACCAGTGCTGAAAATTGGCTTTTGAGAAAGAGAATTCGAAACCGTTGAAGCTAGTGGTATTTTCAAAGTGGGAGTAAGCGATGAAGTATCCAATTTTAAATTTGAATTGTTCGTTACAGCCTTATCACTACTTAATAAAGTCATAGAGGCTGTTGTATTAACAATTGAAGAATTATTTGTCTCTTTAGTATTTGGCAAAATGCTTTCTTTAGAAACTTTGAAACTGGAACCAAAGGCAATGTTGTCATTACAGAAAGTTTTAGTATCCGGTCCAGAATTTGTTTGAACAGTTGACTGGATGTTTAAATTTTCATTTACATTTGACGTATTTAAATTATTACTTCTTTTAGAGGAACTATTGTTCATAAAATCTTTTACTGAACCTAAAGATTTGCCATCTGATGTTTCTAATTCATTCATCATGCTCAACATTTCAGATTTATTTTTAACATTCTGCATTTCTAAAAATATGGCAGTTAATCTGTCTTTATTTGGAGACAATTTGATCTTATCGGATTTTTTTTGTTTTTTGTCAATCTTAATGGGTTGAATAGAATTATTAGCTGCAGTTGAAACATCACTTGCTTTAAGACCTCCATTTTCTTTATTTTTTTCTTGTAAATGCTCTTTAGCGGAATATTTTACTTTCTTTGTGTTTAATTCATGTTGCATGTTGTCTTTCGACTGTGTTACATTGTCTAAATGGAAAAGATAAAAAAATTTTATTAATTCATAGTAATATTCATAATAACTTTTGCATTAACTAAAAGCACTTACCTAATTTTCTTTTAACAGAATATGATAAAATACTTGAACTTAGAGACGCAGAAATTTCATTATTTTGACGAGCTAGCTTTCTTCTCAGTTCAGCTCTGGGATCATCGGGTTCACCATTTACACCAGCCTCATTTTTTTTCAGTTTTAAGAAATCATATAAAGGCATTTCCCTGAATATAAAATACATTTAAATCAAAGCTTGATTACTTTCTTAAATTTTAAAAAAATTATCAAGCTTTCAAATATTTTCAAATTTCTATTTGATTGTTCTCTAGTTAATCGATTAAAGGTCACAATCCTAACATTAAAATTTAATTTTAATCTAATATTAATATTAGAATTAAATACAATTTCTTAATTTGCATAATTTATAATTATATCTCTTGATTTAATTTATACAAATGCATTTCATTAGAATTAAAGATGTAAAAATCTAAAAATTGTAACAAAACGAAGATTTAAATTAGAAAATTTTAAAGAAAGTCCTAAGTCTATAAAGGAAACGTGGATAATTTCCAAAAAAATTTTATACAAATTAGATATCTTAAGTATAAAATTTTTCTTAAACTTTTAAGTTTTCATAACTTAAAATTTTGATTTTTTTTTGATGATTTGAAATTTTTTTTCAACCAGAAAACTATTACACATATCAATACTTAAAAAGAATTCCAAAACTAAATAATCTTCAATTA
>JAOWBB010006668.1:0-15159 GCA_028565995.1 Ricinus marginatus
CCAATTTTTTAAATTTTAATTTTTAAAAAATTTCCCCCCCCCCCCCCCCCCAAAATTCCGATTCATAGTTTGTCTTCTCAACAATAAAAGTTTTACGCAACGCCGTTTCGTACGCTACGGAATTTTGATAGATAATTCCCGTTTTGATTTATAACTTATATTCATGTTAGTTATAACTTTTGACTCAATCAAAGTGCTGTTGCATAAAAATGGAAAATTTGAAGGTGATATCCTTCCCGAGGTTTCCATGTAAAATAAATCGAGTTTTTAATTTAGATAGGGGTTTGGAGATATCAAAATTTTAAATGGAAAAAAGTAGAAGAGAGGTTTAGCAAATAATTGCATTTGCCCTTGCCTGCATCCATATTAAAATTTCATGATGAGAACTTTTTTTCCGGTTATTTTTTTTTTTTTTTATTTTTATTTTTTACTTAAAAAAAAAAAAAAAAAAAAAACGAGCGCAAATATGTGCACCGACGGTGCTGAAACTCGGAATTGCTCCCGATTGTGCGCCACCGGACCGAGATGTTGTGCATCCGTCGCGTGCTGCGGGTCGCGCGATCTCTGCAGTTTCTCAGCTGCGAGGCGAAAGAAAAGTGCACCGCAAAAGCCGCTGCAGGATTTTAAATTCCTCTCAAAGGGGGAGGAAAAGAGTAAAGGGAGAAACGCAGGTCTCGGCCAACATTTTTCTTCCGGGTTGCAACGCTTTTGCGGGATCGCAAATTTTTTTGGGATTTTGCCGCTCGCCGCAAACGGCGAAAATTTATCGTTTTTAATATCTTATTTCATTAAGGATTTTGAATTTCCGGCCGAGGATATTGATTTTGGATATCCCTCAAAAGATTCCGCCGGCGGAGCTCCCTTCCCGGATGAGAGTTACCAAAGTGAGCCGCCCATCAAACGGTAACGAAGCCGATGCTTTTGCGTCTCCAACTTTACGGTGTATTTCCGTTCCCTCCGGCTCCGTTTCCTGCCCGTGACGATTGTCCCGGAAGCGGCAAAGGGTTTTCCCCGCTCCCGAAGAAACCGAGCGCGTCGGCTTGATTATTGCCCGACTCATTTCCGTCTCCGTAAATGAGGGAGAGGGAGCAAAGAATGTTTTCCGGTTTTCCATCAGGCTGAAACATTTGAATCGGTCGTGCGACGGGAGAGGGTTGGAACCATCCGACTTGGATGCGCGCTACAACCGACTTTGATCTGTCAATTGATGCGAAATATTTTTTGATGGCTAAATTCTTCGATAATTGCCATTGGCAGGGAGAATCCTCCGCGTCGATTACAGACGGCAAAAAATAATTGCTTTGACAAAAATTTCATTCGGAAAATGGATTTTGCTGCCTCTGTTTCAATTTTTATTTCGGAAAGAGAGGTTTTTATCTCATTGACGTGTTCCATTTCTAAAGTGCCACATCTTTCCAACGGAGGTGGCACACACGGGGCGTCTAATTTAATTTGACAGGAAGCTTACTCGAAAGTCGGCTTATTTCCGAAGCGGGAATATCCACGGAGTGCGAACCATGTACTTGATTCCGTGTTCTCACCGACGTTATCGAAGACGTTTGCCGCTTTGTGTGCGGTGTGTGTGTGTGTGTGTGTGTGTGTGTGTGTGTGTGTTTTTTCTCTCTCGTCTGATAACCCCTTAAATGTAGTTAAACAAATATGAGGGATTTGATTAAAAGCGAGCCGTGAAATTCAAAATTCAATTTGAAGCCGCAAAACCGGTTTCGGGGCGTGGAAACAATTTAAGTGTGCGAGAAAAATCCACCTTTGGGTACCTGAAAACACTGTAAAAGGTACCCGGTTTCCCGCGGGGAAGAGGAGTCGAGCTTCGGCTTTATTAACCAGTCTTCCACAAATTTCAATATTTTTTTTTTTTTTCGTCTGCGTGTGGAACTTGCAGGCCGCATTGATATTCCGCGGCCAATTCAAGATTAATAACAATTAATCAAAACTCGATGTATCGATATTTAATTAAATTGATTATATATTTATATTATTTCGGGTACTGGTTTGCATTAATTACGATCCGATGATGCAATTCGACTCGTGCTGTAAGCAATTTTGTCGTTGCCTCGCATTAAAACGTTGCCGTGTCTTTTGATTTATGTTATGCCTGGTTTTTTTTCGGATGTATGCTTAAAGGGTCGTGTCTTATATTGGTCACGTCGGAAAATTTTATCTAATCCCTATTCGTGTATTCGGCGGGTCTTTTGTGTCACCGCATTTAAGTTTCCCACGTTCGATTCAAACGTCGGCTTTTTCTTTTTTTTTTTTTCGGGGGAGGCAAAGGCAGGAGGCAGGGAGAGGCAGGAGAAAGGTTATAAACGAGACTAATCCATTAATGTAAAACAAAAAAAAAAAAAAAAAAGTTAATTTTTTCTTTCGTGACTGGAAACATTACGAAGTCAAGTGTCCGAGGCGAGCCATTAGTGGCCGGTGACCCTCTCTGCACGTTCGTAGGTAAACGCATTATTACATGTACGAACATAGATACCTTATCCCGCCCGAACACATTCGCCATTGAGGGAAATTCTTCTCATTCAGGTACTCTTACTTTTTCAGTTTTTTTTTCTTTTGCTGGCCCCGGGACGCGCGCGCGTGTGTGTGTCCCCTTCGACGCGATTTTTCCCGGTGGCTTACGGCATTGGCGCCCCGGATTTTCTGCACGCTCGCCGGCTGATGAGGATCTCGCCCCGTTTTGCGGCCGAAGTTAAATTGCTGTCTAAATTGCCGCGGGGAACAACTCTTTATATTTTATATTGCCAACCGAAAGATTTGCGTTTTACCTCGGTCTCTTTTTAATAACCCTTACATTTGGGGGTTGCCTTTTGAAAGTAAACTTTAATGAATATGAATATGCGCTGTGACTTTTGGCTTTGCACACTCTTTCCGCTTTTGATTTGCGGTTTCCCTTCGTACCGCCGTTTTCCTCCCCCTCCCTTCCGAAGCCGCCCCATAAACGGAACTTATGCTTTTTCACAAATTTTACACGTAACATGAGCTTGATAAAATATTTGGTATCCGATGGGGTCAGAATGCTTTGCATAGCAATGCTGGGAGATGTTTTTCTTGCGGTTCCGCAGCATGTTTGAACGCTTCGAGAAGCGGGAAAATTTTTTACATTTCACTTTTGAGCGAAGCCGCCGAAATAATTCATCAATATTATTTACATGCAAAAATAAGCTGCTTGGAATTATTCAGCTCGTTCTTTTTTTTTTTTTTCAAATATATATATATATATAGTTTCAAGCTTAAAGAAATGGATATTAATTGAAATTTTCAATTTTTGTGCGGGGGAGGCATCAACCCCCGGCCCCGGCCTCCATCGCGAAGCTCGTGTGTCGTTATCGTGAATGGAAGCACGAGATCGCGTGTATTCCAGAAGCAAATGTGATTGGCAGAATTAATATTTTTTCTATAGGGCACGATTTTTGTTTCTTTCTGTGAAGAGAGAGGTAGGTACGGAGGAAACCTTATAATAAGATGAAGAAGAATGAAAGTATAAAAAGGAACGTTTTCTTTCTTTTTCGTCAAATTTGCAATATTCCCCGGGAGTTGATTCTTTCAACCTCTCCTTGGATTTCTCCACCCCGAGCTCAATACATATTGAAGAATAAGATTATAAGGACTTCTCCGTAAATAAAAACGTAAAGCTGTTGTTGTCGTCATCGTAGTCGTTGTTGTTATTGTTATTATTTATATTTTGATTAGAACGAATTTTGACTCTTCCGGATATGGGTTGTTTCCAAGTTAATTAATTCGCGAGGTGTTTCTTTTTATTTCTTTCTTCTCGATTCGATTTCTGATCGGTTGAGGAATTTTCCGACAGCGCGGTCGCGTTGCGAGGGTATCGCGATGGTGCAGCTTTCTGTGCCGGCCGCCGCCTCGGCCGGCACTCCCCGAAATCTGGCAGTCGCAATGAGCAAGCAAATCGGGACGCGACGCCAGAGTATGACAAGTCTGTTCCGCAGCCGTAATTTTTGTGTGTTTCGCCCGCTGCTGGAAAAGCATTCGTCGGATTTTCTTCCTCCAGCTTTTGGCTTTTGGGCGTTCTTTCGCTGGTGTTCTGAGCGTGCAAACGCGTACGCGATTTTGTCACTTTCGTCCGCTGCTTTCGTCAGGTTTCGATTTTTCGACGCGGGATTGCGCGGAGCGCGACACTGTTTCGGTATGACGATGGAACGTCTTGCTGACGGATTATTTTTGACCGGCGTTTCGCGACCGAGCCGATGCGCACTCGCTGTTCGGTTCCAGCAATTTGGAACGATCTGTTTTTTTTTTTTTTTTTTTTTGCGCAACTTGCGCTTTTCGCGTATTTTGCAAATAAATACGGGTCGTTAAAGTTCGTCCATCGTGAATCCCGTCTCCTGTTGCCAGTCAACCCTGTGCGGGCCATGTGCTTGAATGGTGTTTCCATATGCGTTGCAGCGCGTTCGGTTTAATGATTTACGGTACCGCCTGGTTAACTTTTTGTCTGCGAGAGACACAGTTCTAGTTTCGCTGTATTCGTTGAGATTTGTCAGTTTATATTCCGAATTTGCCGTTACGAGTGCGCCGTGTGGCTTTCCAACTTTCCTATTATTTATTAGAAGTATTCTCTTAAGTTATTTGTTTGGTTTTCTACAAGTTCCGCTGTGTCTGTGTCTTCGTCAATTTATTTTGGGAGGATGGGGGGGTGGTGGGGCGCTTATTCCCTCGATTTATGTTTCCGGGTGTTGGAACCGGAATTTTGTCAGAATTATTCTGCTTAGCTTGTTTAATTCTTCGGTGTCTGTTTCGGTTTATTTAATTATTCCGAAAGAGTATAATAATGATTCTTCAAATATATTCTTAGCTCTAGAATGGCTATGAGTCTTTTGCTTTATATTATTATTGTTATTGTTATTATATACAGTTATTTCAAAGGGTTTGCAATAATTTTAATCCGGTTTTGAGCCAATTAGTGAAATTGGAAGCTGTCACATTCCGTTAGATATCCCGCGTGACAGCAGCAGACGCGCAGGGACTCCTCTAGGGAGGATTAATAAACCGCCTATGGACATATCAATTAATTATACTGTGATAACCTTCGGTTCTAATTATCGTTTACTTTTGTCAATGTTATTCTTTGTGAAATCGAGATACTGTCAACATATATTTCTTAAAATGTTTCCAAGACGATGATTATTTTTGCGAAAAAACGTCTTCAATCAGTAGATAGATTTGAGAATAATGCCCCAAAATTTGAAATGGGATTATTGCACCTAGATATTTTGCACGTGAATAGGATAGGGGGAAAAAATGCAAAGTTACTGCAGTTGAATTTTATAAACGAAAAGATTGGAAGAAAAAGGTTTTTAGCAAGTATTTGAATTTTAGCAATTTTTTTTTTTTTTTAAATATTAGTTTCAAATAATTAAATTTTTTCTTTAACGCGACAAACAGGTTTCGCATCTTCATGAGAAAATGGCCAAAAATATATTATTAATAAAGGAAAGAAAATAATAATGAAATTAATTGAGATGCAATGGATGATAATAATATATTCTCATGGTCGGCGTTCATAAATGAATACATCGTATATTGAAAATAGTCAATTAAATTGAACAAATGTCTCCGGATGGCTAAAATCATTGGAAATATCGATATGTATAAGATGAAAAAATGATGAAACCACCGAAGAAAAAGAAGAACCTTTTAGTTGTACATAAGATAATCGACTCGTATATTATTACAATAATATGTATGAGAGGAAGTAGATTTTTCATAAAATCTAGCTGAATTTAATTATAATTTGTCCATGTAGGTGATCATGTTGTGGCCCCTGGAACTGGTGCCTCTTTTACTGCTGTATAGTTTTACCAGGATCGCCGCCGATGGTAAGTGCCTTTTTTTTTTTTGTTTTTTTTAACATTTACGTGTAAACTTATATTTTAATAATATATTAACCGTAACGCATTTTTAGAAAGTTACATAAATTTATATTTTCAGGAAGCGATTTATAATTGAAAATGATTTTGATGGTTTATATTTTTCTCCAGGAGTTTACTTCATTTTACCAAACAAAAAGTTAGACGTCGAGATTGTTGCGCACAGATCTCTAAGAAAAAAAATAAATAAATAAAAATTTTAGCATTTGGTATAGAGGAACATCATTCTTACATCGCGTCCCATTAAGATTTGCTGCAGGAAAAAAAGAAAAAGGGGGGGAGGAAATTAGAGGAATGTTCGCTTTGCATCGACTCCCGCTGTCGCCTGCCCCGGAAAATCCCATCAAGTCTTTAAGTTCTCGGCTTAATGTTTTTGTTCCTTCCGGTTGTAAAACCAATTTTTATTATTTAGGGGAGGTTTTAAACTCCGAAGGCTGCTGTAGCACTGGATACTTTTTTGCCCTTGAATCCATCGCTTTGTTTCCCGTTATTCAACAGTCCTAAAAAAGGACCGAAAAGAGGAATATCCGATTGACTTAACCAGGACCAGTGCTGTTTTCAAGGTATGCAGTCAACGACGTGAAAAGTCACCTATTCGTGCATTGTGAATAATATAAACGGTAAACGTATATTCCAGTTCCATTTACCGCGCCCTAATTTTCCCAACTTTTTCAATATAAACTGACACTGATAAACGCCTTTTTGAATAACCATTTGGCAAAATTTAGATTATTATAAATATGTTATAATTTTATGTAAATTGCTATTATTATCATCACACATGCATGGGTAAATTAGAGTATTGCGTTTCTTTATGGTTAAATTCACCGTTGGTTGAAACTTTTCTTTTTCTTTAATTTTTTTTTTCTTTTTTAAGATGACTACGATTATGATGATTGAAATTGTATATAGTTTCGCTTTCTTTTACATTAAAATTCAATTTGTTGCTTTGTTGGCTTATTTTGAAAGATCGTATGTCGAAAATTTTTCGGGCGGTTTCCCTTCGTTCTTTTTATCGGAGCTTTTGGGAAACGCAGTTCAGGCTGACGCCTTTGGTTTTCAAGATTTCTCTCTAATTGTCATACTTGATGGAATTATGGTCGGAAAAGCATGAAAATGTGTTCTGCATCGAGAAGGAGTGGAAAACACCGCATAAACGGCAAAAATGGGAGGGACACGCAGCAGAATTTATTATTTCCTCAATTTTAGTCTAAAATACACGTTTTCCATCTTTTTCTCCCGCCTTTCTTTCCCTTAAAAAGGTAAATATAAAAAAAAGATAAAGAAAAAAAAAAAAAAAGGAACTTTTATTTAAGTAACTTTTGGCTCAAAAACTTGTTAGAAATTTCGGAAAACTTTTCACGCAAGCCTTTAATAAATATTTATTTATGTTTTCTCTCGTTGCATCCGCATCTCGTCGGGCGTTTTAACATTTCGCTCATTTTCTCGAATTTTGGATATATAATTATATAAAATGTTTTGCCTCATTAAACGAAAACCTTTGTAATGCGAGGAATTTTGTACTCGGCAATCGTTCGATTGTGAATTAAGTCTTTAATAAACACGTCTAATGCCTTGATTTAAATATTAGGATTTCTGAGCGTTTGGTTAGATTTTTTTTTTTTTTTAAAAAAAAAAAAAATCCCATTCCTATTCGCTAGCCAGCTTAGTCCGAAATCTGGTAAACTTTTTTAAACGTTTGATAGACGTGTAATGGCTATAAACCTAATGACCGGCACCGAGTATTAATCCTGCGAGTCGGGATTACAATTTAACCGGAGATTTAATTTGATTTTCCAGATTCGAACCTTTTTCTTTTCCTCGCCGGAAAAAAAGGCAGATATTTGATATTCCGGTCTCAAGTTGTATCGCGATCATCGGGAGGCTGTAAATGATCATTGTCAAAGGGAACCTCGCGCGGCGGGGGTGTCACGTGCAGAATAAAAACTCGGGAAGCGAATTCGTGTCAGCAGACGTAAAAAACGTGAGCGGGATTGGGGAATCATCGTGGCGCCGCAGAATGAATTTCTCACCATTTTGGCATCGAAATTAACCGAAATCCACTGCAGCATCACCTTTTCCGGGGCACGGTTTTCTTCTTTTTTCCCTCCTCCTTCGCCGTGCAGGAACAGTCATTTTTCACCCGACCAAGGCGGAGCTCATTCCCAAAATTGTTTTTTATTGTAATTCTTATTTTATATTCGCATCCCGGATCCCGGGAAATGCCGGAGCGCGAAAGGGCTTTTGGGTGCGAAGTTTTTTCGGATAAAATGCCGGTGCCCGGGCAAAAGGTCACGTATCCCTCATCAGGTGTAATGCTTCGGAAAGGGCGGAAAACCCGCACTATTAGGCACACTTGCTCCCCGAAGGAACGTTTCCCGACTTTTAAAACTCGCCTTCAATCGTGGATGACTCCTTGGCCCCGCCAATTTTTTATTATTCAAAAAACCCTTGCCTCATAATAACTCCGGGAAACGAAACTTTTCGGCTTTCCACATCGCCTTTGCATTGTTACTGATATTAAAGGAGACGTTTAAAGTGTGACACTACACATTCTCGGTTAAGGATATTTAATAGGCAGTGTAAAATATTAACTAACAATCATATTTTGCGAAAGATGGCAAAATAAATCGTCGACATTAAAAAAAAAAAAAAAGAGAAAGAAGGAATAAAACAACCTCTTGGGAATTATTTGATGTTGCATATTCATTCGCCTCACCAAATTTAAATCAGTGAATGTACAATAAATATAAGGCGGTGCTTTGGTTGTCGCATAAGCTTTAATGACAGGTTAATTGAGGGTAAAATAGAAACAACGCCACTGCTAGATGCAAAGGGAAAGAAATCCCGTGCCTTACATGACACCGGCTTTCTATGAAATTCTCTATGTCGTCGTGCAAAAACCCTCTGGTAAGCGCTAAATTTTCTCCCTTTTCTCCTTTTGGAATCAACTTTTGTGGAACCTAAATATGCATCTTGAGCCTTTGAATGGCGGGATGGAAAAAAGGCGAAAAAAAATAAAATCACCCAAGCCGGGGTAAGAAGTGCCTTGCAGAGAGAAATTTCTAACAGGAAGAGGACTCGGCGTTTGGCGGGGGGGGGGGAAAAGAGGGTGGGGGATGCTTTTAGAACGTTTGGCGACAAAAGTCCCTGCGAAACTTGTCCCCAGCTCACGTTTACGCAGAAAATGCATTCGCAAAGAGACTTAATTTTGAAATTGCAGACCTTGTTAATGAACTTGTATTGTTCTTCTTTAATTGAACAACGACTTAGACATTGTTTCTGGGATTTTCCTCTGGAGTCTCGGGCGTCCAGATTTTCACCGGGATTTCAAATTTCGATGAGAAAAATATCTTGCTAAGATGATTATTCCCTCTTTTCCCGGTTTTGAAAATTGATCTGCAGTCGCTCGAGCTTCCGCAGAATCTTCTCGCCGACTCGGCCGGAATTAGTTTTTGAAGAATCTTTTGAGGAACCATTCAAAGGGGAAGCAAAAAGCAACGGTTATGAAAGGACATGGCGCTTTCCCATTTTCAGCTATTTAAAAACGAATAAATTAATGTATAAAAATATCCTGATTCGCTGGTTCTGAATAATTTTTCATACCAATTATTCTAAGTTAACGCTTGGAATAGCCGTGCACAAATCTATCCGGAAATAAAAATCCTTTATAAATTAATCCCGTGCCCAACATAAGATTGAATCCGCCAATATTTTGTCCCTTTTTCCTGTGAGTAAGCTTGCGCATTTTTACCCTTGATTGAGGAATAAATGGGCAGTAAATTTGTTAAAAAAGACAGATTTTCACATCCTTTGGGATATATACACATGTAGAATGTTATAAATAAACGTTTGTTATATATATATATATATATTTTTTTATGGGATACATTTCCCTCAATGGTCTCATCCTCTGATAGATGCAAATCCAATACATGAATGTAAAATACAAAAGTTTCGAAAATGGAAGGAAAAGAACGGAATACGGAAAAAGGAACAATTTTTTTTTTTTTTTTTATATTCATCCTCGATACTGTTGTCTCCTCTAAAGTTATATATCTATGTAATTGATTATATGTATGTGAAATAACAACGCAGAGCTGATCAGGCCTCCCAATGCCTAAATCCCTCTGGGTTCGGCACGATGTCATTAAAAATGTTTTATTTTTTGTTTTAAGTGGCCATAAATTTTTTTTCACCGTAAACAAATAAAAATGAGGTTTTTATGGCGTATTTTCATAATTTTTTAAAAAAATTTCATCCCCTAAAGAGATCCCTATATGTGTGCATGCATGTGCAGAACAATAATAGCATATGTCGATAACAACAAAGTATAGTGTCATTTTTTTTTCTCTCCCCCCAAACTTCAATTACCAATCTAACATATGCTATCCAGTCAGTGAAAATTGTATGGTTGATTGAACTTGGAATTTAATTTTTCATGTGATCGATTTATGAATGGATTGTATATCATAATAAGCGTGGTGTCTCTATTAATATATATATATATGACATCGAAAATATATCAGGCATAGATTAACACTTACAGTACTGGCTCGCCGCGAGTAGTTCGTCGAATGGCAGATCGCACTATCCGATTTCCAGCAGAGCAGCACCGAGGAAACCGAAAGTAAGATGACTTTGTGTCAATATTCCTCACGTACTTGCTCGACTAGTAAGAATTCTAAAAGTTGTTTCCGCATTTAATTGTCCAATCAGTAAAAGTTGCTTTGTTTCTTCAGAAATTTAAACTTTCTCAAAATTCCCTTTCCACCGGCATCGATTTCGGGATTTTTTTCATCCACCCCTCTCCGATTTCGACGCGGCGTCTTCCCGGATTCCTGAATTAAAAAATTCGGGATCGGGAAAATCGCTGAGGAACTGGAAAAAAAAAAAAAATAAAATAAAAGTTTCCACGGGAGACCGTTTAAAAATTTGGATAAGCTTCCGTGCCGAACACCGAACGGGAATCTGCTTTCGCGATTACGTGCCGCCAAAGTCGATCTTTTTTTAACCTCATTTCTTTCCCTGTATTTGACCCGAAAGCTCGAAAACCTTAAATTACCATGGTTCAAATACGTATATTTATTATATTAAATGGCACGGCTGAGAAAATAAATTCTCTCTCGGTAACGGAAGAACTGTTATTGCGTTATCATGATTGCCGGTTCCAACGTATTATTTACTTTATTTGCTTAATATCTGAATGTATTGAAAATTTAATGTTAACAAATAATTTCGACAATAAATTAAATATTGAAATATTTATACGCACGTATTGTCGTCGTCGTGATCGTCTCCCAACCTGTTTTTTATTGCAATCGTTTCAATGAAAATTATTTCTTTTAATGTCCTTTATAGATTACTGCCCAACGTCAAGTACTGCGATCGCAAACGAAAGTCTTCGATCGCCTTGTTATATATTTGGGGTAAAAAAAAAAATTTTCGAACAAAATTTTCTTTTACAGCAGATTTCGTGGCATTATATTTTGAATCACTTTATATATATATATATATTATTCTAAATCTGAGATTCAGAATGAGATACGCGAGGCGAGAAAATTTTTTTTCTAGTGAATTGAAATTTTAACGCGATTTAAATTAGAAAATTTTTTTTTCGGGTGCCAGTTTTCCGCACATAAATTTCCTTTCAGGTACCTCCTTCGGCGCTCTCATTTATTCTTCGCTGAAACGATTGCTGAGATTTGAAAAACGTGACGTTTCCTCGTTCAGACGAGGAATGTAACTAAAATGTATTATTAACTTCTTTATTCTAGTCGCTTTATTTGACATCCGGAAAACTTAAATAGTAATTTCTGATGTGTCACTTAGTGATTCTGCGGCTTAATTGGCAAATGAAACGTAAAAACTATTACATTTTGAAATGGTCTGGAGGGAATTGTAATTCGTATAATTTTCTGAATGGTTTAAGCCGGGTATTAGAAACTCACATTTTCATAAGATTAAATTTTAGATAGTTCCATACCACTTATCTGTAATAAGTGATTGAAGCTTCCTTAAAATTGCTGCCGATCTTCTTACTTCTCCCTCTCTCTCTCTCTCTCTCTCTCTCTCTTTTTTTATTATTATTATTATTGCTTTAGATCTGGGAGCTTCCAATCTCGCTTAGATGCCTGAACCGATAAAAATACTTTAAAAGAAACTGTTTTCAGCACACGAGTTGAGCTGCAGCGACTTCTGAAACGTGATACCCTTGCTTATTGTAATGAAAAGCAATGTGAAAAGCTTAGGTTGGTTTAGGTTCCCTCGTAAGCAGCACCGTTTATGGATAAGTTGCTTGGTCTTAATTTCGGTTTTTTTTTTTTTTTTTATTTCTCATAGTCTTCACAATTTCTAAGACCGATCCCAGTTCCATCTTATATGTGCAGACCTTTTTATTCTTCCCAGTTTCTTTTTCATTTTTTTTTTTTTTTGAATTTGAGGATACTCTTGCAACTGAGAAAACAATTTTTTCGAAATTTTAGATTCCTATTGATCACAGTACGTATTGTTCCATCATCATCATCATCATCGTTCACTTGATATGTTATCTTAAACTACCTTTATTATCGATTGCATTTTAATTTTTTTTTGCGAATTTAATTAATTAGATAACATTCATTTAATTATTACGTTAAACGATAAAACTTAAATATCTCGCGTTTGGGTAATTTATTTGAACATTATCTTCATGATCATCGAAAATTAATGCAATAATAACACTGAAAAGCGGAGGGAAGACATTTAAACAATTCAAGCCACAATATTACAATATCATTTTCTTTTTCTTTTGCGAAGATAAATTTTTAATTTAGTAAATTAATCTAGTGCCCTTTTAAACCAAGTGCCTTTACCCTGAGTCCAGCTTTCATGTCGCGCATTGTGATGATTTTGCTTTTTTTCCTTTCTTTTCTTAAGGAAGATTTGAATGTTAGATGATGTTGCATCAGTTGTTAAATTTAGCTTCTTTTTTCTTTTTTTTTTCAAAATTTATTTCCTTGAATAAATTAAACTAATTGTCATATAATTTGTATCAGGGTTATATTATTTATAACTCATTCGGATTTTATTATTATTATTATTACTATTAATTTTTATATTTTATTATTAATATTTCCCAATATTAATATCAAACTTTGTATTATTTTTCCGCTTGTGTTTTAATTGCCGTGTCCGAATTGTTTACCTACATATAGCAACTGATTTTTCGTTGTCTGACATGCGATTAAGGAGGCCTCGAGCGCGTGCGCACGCACGCACGCACCGTACACACGCACGGGGCGAGAGAGATAGAAGAGAAGAAGAGCTAAGACACGAACCTTTCGATTTGGAATTTCGAAAAGGGGAAAAGGCATTCTTTACATTATCTGAATCATCCGAGAGGGAAAGTCGTGTAATTAGAAAACGACTCACGTGGAAATTTCCACGTTTTCCATGATACAAGTTCGCTCAAGCTTGTAATGAAATGACTAATTCCCCTAGAAAATTAATGTTTTTCCTTAGAATCAAAGTGAAAAATAATTGTTTTGGGACAACTGTGCTTATTTATATATATATATATATTTGTGTGTATGTGTGTGTATTATACAAATTTATTTCTTCTATGTGTTAAAGCATGAAAATAACTATCGAAGATGTTGACGTGATGTGACGTATAGATAAATTATTTTGCATTTCACGGTTTTTCTGAATTCGGCAACTCTTTTAAGGCAATTCGATTGGTGCTATCTCTGTTTCCCTGTTAACAAAAACAATTTGGGAACTTTAAGGTTTAGTGCGAAACCGAAATAAGGAAGGCGAACAAAAAAATTGGGATACACACTCACACGTTTTTAAAGGGCAGGAGAAGATGGAGATAGTGGAAATCCAAAGAAAGGAGGCATTAAACACTGTTAAGAAAACCCATGTAGGAAAATGACAATAAATTATAGTTTAAGCGTCGGACGTATAGAAAAAGCTCTAAAGATTTGTGCTGGGAAAGAAAAGCCTTTTCTATTTTTCCGCTTCTCGGCTTTCTTTGCTTTTGACCAAAAATCGCATGTCATGTTCACATTTATCCGTTCGTCCCTGCAAGTTATTTCTCGTCGCCGTTTAACTTTCTGCGGCTTACTTTTTTTTTCCCTCCCTTATTTTTTTTGCGCAACGCCACCCTCGATCATGGCTTCGAAAAAATTGGGTGAATCTCAGCCATTATCCCCGGACTGCCACGGTTTTCCCGAGTCCCCTCGTTAATCTGTCGGAGGAGCGGGTTTTTGAAAAAGGAAACGAAGCAACAGCGACGAATGTATAAAAGGCGAGGATTTACGGATGGCTGTTTCATTTGCATCGAATACAGAATGCTGTCTTGACGATTGATACGTTAACAGTATGTTCCTTCGGATATTACCAATCGGGGGAGAAATGTCACTAGCTTTCGGCGTAAGGACGGGAGCGAAAAATCTATGGAAAATCAACTCGCTTAATTTTCACCGACGCTCATTTAAAAAAGAAAAAAAAAGAAGAAGAAAGGAAAATAAGTTTCACGGTTTTCATACGTTCCTTTTTTAATGTACACATATATATATTATATATATTAGGCGCATTAAAATCCACTCCTTTTGCTTTGAATAAATAAATCCATTTGCTGCCGGATTATAGTATGAATGGTTACACATTAGACATGCAACGATTGCAATTTGCTGAGTTTTATGGGATAGGCAGGGAATGGAGAAACTTTTCCATAAAAAATTAAAAAAAAAAAAAAAATTTTCCTTTTCATAAGCTGCAATTTCGAGTTCGGCCGCTAATTTTTCCCTCCTCTCTCTTCTCCATGCATTACCCCATTTAGGACTGGATTTCGCATTAAAATTGTTGTAAATTGGACTTAGTCGTAACGATAAGTGCACGGGAAATCGTGCAAATGTAGGCGGCAGTGATAAAATTGAAGGCGGAAGCTACAAATATATTTGTTCCCAATGGCTTTTCCTATGCAGCCGATATTACCTTTTAGACTTCTGCCTTTGCATGTTCATTTAGCTCAAGAGTCGACGACAGAAAATCCGAATTGGGCCAATTATTTCATCAATGGAACCGAATTTCCACGGCGTCGATTTAAAGTGTCACGTTTTGGTATACAAATTTGCAATTGCTGACGATAATTGCAAACTTCATCATTCTGCGCCCTATTTTTTTAATGATCTAGAAATATTAAATTGACGATAATTAATTGCATTGCGCCATCTTTTTTCTCTTGGGGGGGGGGGGGGGGGGG
>JAOWBB010006669.1:2903-20447 GCA_028565995.1 Ricinus marginatus
CCGGGCGCCTGCACTGACGCGGCACCGCCTGCAGAGCAAATGCTCTCGAAAGGTTTGCGCCGTTTGTTTTCCCGTTTAAAATTTTCTTATTTTTCGATAATTCCCGGCTCGCGTTTGGCGCAAGGCTAAATCAACATTGCTGCCGTCCGCTCCATCGGTTGGAATCGGAATTTCGAATGGGATGCAAATTCATTTAAATTATCTCCCGGCAACGTTTCCGCCCGAACCGAGAGATTCCGGGGGGGGTGGGTGACTCCGCTTTGGGAGGAACCGCCGACGTCCGTGATCCCGTCGGGCACTCTCGATGCGGGCCGCACCGATATTTTTCGAAAACCCGCGAAAATCGGCTCCGAGGCAAATGCGCCGCGAAGGATGGCGCCTCAGCGTACCTTATCATTAAGCGGATTTTTCCCCAAGGGGCAAAGGCGCAAATTTTTTTTTTTTTTGGGGGGGGGGGCGGGGGGAAATTATTCCGAGTTTCGTGCGGCGAGATTCGGCTTCCGGCGTCCGTGTCGGACTCGCCCCGATCGGCGCGGCTGCCCGGTCGTGATTTTTTTTTCGAAACTTTCCATTGCGGGAGTTTTCGCGGTCAAAGGTCTTCGCGAGGTCGATGAATTAAATTTCCTTTTCCCTTTTCGCCGGTTTCCGTTTCCGCCGATTTCCGTTTGCACGCGCGGACGTCCACGGTCGACGTTTTTTGCCGGTTGCTTCGGTGAATCGGCCTTCCGTAAAATCTCTGCTCGCTATCCGCCGAGGACCGAACCTGAAATTTAACTGTCGCCGCTCGCTTACGGGAGTATCGCACGCTTTTGCGTGCGGGACCGCCGGCTTCGACTCGGTTGATCACGCTGGACTGCATTTTGGGAAGCACCGCATGAATCGATACGGTGCAAACTTTGGATTTCGTCAGTCGAAAAAGATCCTGATAGCAAGTCACTGTATCGCGATGGCGACGCACTTCATTTACCAGGCCCGTGGCACATTTAAAACACATCCCAATTTCGAGTTTGTTTCACTGACCTGGTTGCGTGTTACGACCAGAAAAATTTTCATTTTGCTCGGTTTTACGAAATTTTTATGCGTCTCTCTCTCTCTCGTAATGGAAAACCCAGATGGAGAATGTTAAGAGTGATGGATTGGTCATCGGAATGTCTCTTGCATTCTCCCTTCCCCCCCCCCCCCGGGTGCAACCGGGGCAAATCGCGTGAAAATGAACCGTCGAAAAATTGCTGCGTCAGCGATGTTGAACAGAAAAAACGTGGCTGCGTTTCTCGAAGCGAGACGCCGGGATTTTTTCGATTCGAATCGCGAAAACCGAAAGGCCGAGACGCCGTCCCGCTCGAATTTCCCGGGGTTTTTTCAAAATTTACCGAACAGCGAAATCCCCGGCGAACGGCCGAAGCCGTGACTCGGGCCTGTCTCTCGGATTTGCGGGAGCGCTTTGGGGGTGAAGACGGGAAAAAAGATAAGCGAAATGAACAGAGAGGGTTGGTTTTGTTTGCTTGCGTAGACGTGAAATTCGCTTCCCCTTTTTCATGCCTCGCGGTCGTGACGTACCGCAGAATTTTCGCCGGGGCTGTCAGGTGACAGCACCAATAATTGCGCTTCGGAAGCAGCGTATGGGTCACTGAAAGGGATACGGTCTCGGTTTTGGTTTGTGACCAATGCTGTTCCCCACCAAAAAATCGCACAATGGCTCGCTATTATTTCTGATATTAATCTAAAAATGCTACGGGGGAGGGTGAATTTGTTATTGTCATTTTGTCGTAATTAATTTTAAATCTGCGATAATTACAAAAATACCTAACGACTTTCATCGTGAAATTTCGCCTTGACAGTTGAGGTAAATAACTCAAAATTTTTTTAAGTGCCCCATGTTTATTTTTCAGATCCATTTTTACGGCAATTTATGGTTTTACAGCCTCGGCCTTAATTAAAATTTAAAATTAATATTAAACAATGGCATATAACCTTTTAATCTGCACGGGAATGCCTTACCATACTAAACTATGTAAAATAGTTCGTATCTGAGGCAAATTAAATATTCATGAGGCAATAACGAATCACTGTCGTTGCTGTCGTACCGCGCCTCGATCTTGCGAGGCGAAGACGTCTGAAATTTTATTATAATTAATTTCTTCCCCGTGATACGTTTCGTTTTGCATCTGGGGTAATGACTGCGACTATCACACTGACCGGCACCGCAGCAAAGACCGGAGAGAATCGTGCAGATGCCGGGGAAGTCCCCAAGAGGAAATCCCACCGGTGCTTCCGCTGCATGCAAAAGCGGAAGAGAAATAAACCTTCATCGCGATTTCTCAACGCTTTGTGCAGACGAGTGAGGAAAGGTGGAGCCCGAAGTGTCCGGGCCTCGTTTCGGATTTGATTTCGAACTCGTTTTCCCTTAAACTCGAATGCGACCTGCGGACCCCGAACCTGACCCCCGCCTTGCGTTCCACGTTACCGCTCGGCACGAAATTCGCCCGGCTCCCGACTTCCGGCGGCGTGAACTGCCTCCGACCGCCGTGAAAATCCGGGACGCTCGGAAAAAACACCGGAAAACGTTTGCGCTCCACATTTTCCCGGCCAATCATCGCTTAACGTGAAAATTCTCCTTTCCCCTTTCCCGAATGTGAATTTCCGCAAAGGTGTAATTACCACGTGGTTTGATCGCCGATAAACACCTTTTCAATCGCGGAAACCGCGAATTATCGTCGCGCTTTTGATATTTTTGAATTACGAATCACGGTGATATTGGCCTTTTTCTCGCTTTTTCCTGACCGGAAAATTTTTGCTGCAAAATTAAAAAAAAAAAAAAATTTCGAATTCCGAGGGTTTTTTTCATCTTCCGCCGCGAATGCTGCGGATCGAACGCCGAAAGGGCGATTGATGAATGAACGTAAAATTTCCCCGCTAGTGAATCGAGTGCAGTTGAAGACCGCTGAACAATGAAATGCGACAAAAGGAAACCCTACTAAAACTTCTCGGCACCCCAGTAAATGGCAATAATCCCTTTATACCAAGCTCCTTTTGTTCGTGCGTTCTGCTCGTATTTCGCTTCCTGGCAAAACTTTAACCGATTTTCATAATTTACAATTGACGATTATAAAGTGAAAGAGATGAAAGTAAACATTGTAAAATTAATATTTACATGATTAATCGGTTTTCCTTTTTACTTCGGAACTGTGCTGCGCTATATAAAGACATCCGAATATCGAGTTGCATAACATTCGGAAGGGAACTCCGATTAAATTTTACCGGCAGAGCAAGAGTCTCAATTTGCTGTAAGCAAGATCTAAAATTTTTTTCGGTTTCGCGATTTTGAAATTTTACTCCGTTTCATTTGCAATAAAAAAATTTTTTTCCATTACAAAAAATTATATTTATAACCTTGGGAAAAGATTTTCATTTATAAGAAAAATCTCACATGTTATACTTCACTTTTAAACGGAGTCCTCATTATTTGTGGAGCAAAAACGATTTGACCTACAAAGTATTATACATGCAAAAGCAGGATCCATAGGTAATTCACTTCATTAATTTTTATAAAGTTATTTTTTTATGCGATTGTTAACATTGTTTACTTCTCATGGGATTAAAATCCATCTAAAAATTTGTAACTTGAATTAGCGAGTAAATTTAACACAAAAAGTAAACATCAACGGATTTATTTTTAAAATAAATGTTTCATTTCTTAAAGTGGGGTAAATGTTTATACAAAATATTAATTATGAAAATGATATTATATGCCCCGTAAAAGGAAGTGGAAGTAATAACACCGACTGCGATTAAATGAAATTTTTCTTTTATGCTTTTTGAACGAAAATCTGCGATATAAAAATATATGTTTAAGTTCACAGTTAATGCCATTAGGTCAACGTTTAAAATAATTCCCACGTATATAATTATACTACGGGAATCTTACGCGTGATAATGTTCAGAAAATTTCTATATTTTCCCTCGTTTCATTTCATTTTTCTGTTATTGCATTTAAAAAAGAAACTGAATAAACTATCGTTGTAAAGGAATACAGGACATGCATTATTTATTATTCGATCGTTTAAATCGAAAACAGATTTTCTTCATAGTCTGAGTATTAAAATTAACAATATTTGATGCTTTGTCCATTTGTTTTATAAATGATAACCAAGGCATTGTACGTCAGATGACGTTAAGGAGTTAATGTAACTTTCGTCGTTATCCATATGTGAAGATAAATTTTTGGAGAATCTACGTGCACCCCATGTGAAATGGGTTTGTTCTTTATAAAATTCTATTTAACAATACTTTAATTGAGAGTCATTGAATCTCTTTTCCGTTTTTTCTGTTTTTCCTATTTACCTAAATGTAAAAATTTTATTTTTTTTTCAGTTTTAATAATAAAAATTGAAAATACAAGATTTTACTTTTAACTAACCTCAGTCAATTTCTTTTTATTTACCTGAAGATTGCTTGTATACAAAATGAATTTCTAAATGGAATAAGATCTGCTTGGAACGTCGAATTAAAAGCATATTTCTCTAATTTGATTATCTATCGCCTTGATTTTTGAGTTTCGTTTCATACTCCTTAAAGAATGATTTAACATTGTACAAATAAATTAATTATATCTACTCTAATTACAGATAAAATCATTCAATTTTTTCTTGAGATCACTTCGCAGATATAAACTTAGAAAAAAAAAATTTTTTGTCACCATTTTGGTATCTAAATAATCATTGTCATACCATGATATCTAACGTGTTACCTGATACTGATTTTACTTATCATGAGACGCAAATGTTAAAACTCCTTCGGTTTTTGTCAAGCTCAAAAGAAATTGTTTACGTTAGAAATAAATTTTAAATATGAAGTTATCTAGGGAAAACAAAAGTTTAACGAGTGATAAGAATTGCGAATTCATCCAATAGCTAAAAAATTCATCGGCTAAATAGTATACAGTTAAATCTACTATTTAAAAAAACGAGTTTTAGGTGACGCCTCATGCGCTACACACTTGTGTTAGAGTATGGGATGGTTAACCCCAAAACATGAATATTGATCAGAGCGGTTCTAAGGGAAAATCTTCAACTTTTTTATGTAAAAATATATTTCACGTGTAATGTACTCTGATATTTAACTGAACAAGGATAAATATTAATTTTGAAAATAGAAAAATAATACGCTTTAAAGGCGATTTTTGGCAAACCAATGTCGCGATTTGATGCCTGACGTCATACACTAGATTCATCGATTTAATTTAGAATTCTTCTATAGCTCGGTCATATTTTAACATTATTTTACATTGCATTCAAAAATGCATCTGAATATTTCAAGGCATTTCAAACTTTGCTTTTTTTTCTGTGACCTGGCATAACATTGCAATGAGAATTTTCAGTCGTAAGACTACTTTTCACAGCCTCTCGAAAATTAACAGTAAGTGCCGGAGATGATTTACTCATAACGCTTGCTATTTAAATTAGAGTTTCTCTGGGAAATTACGGAGGAAAATGTAGATCATTTAATTTTTAATAATACTTTCCGCGCATTTATCAATCCAGTTATTAGAATACGAAAATTGTTCATTTCGTTCAAGTGATGGAGTGTGTGGATCATTCTTTTTCGTTTCTGTTGGTTTTTCACGGGACTCACGTAATTATTGGAAGGATATTTTTATTGGTTTTTTTCAATTCCTTTTTTTTTGCAAAAGAAGAATTTTTGGTATTCACCACAGTTAATAGACGATTTTGCGTCAAAAAAAGTAACATTTCATAAATCGCCGCATAGAAATGTTTAGACTTATCAAAAATGCGTCCGTGAGGGGCTTAAGCAATTGATGACAGATCGTTTAATGAGTAATCCTAATGGTTTTTCATTACTGCCTTTGGATGAAATGAAAACCGTTTTCCAGTGTTGTAAAATCCACCTTTAATCTCCGTAAAAATTCATTCTCACTTTGTCTTTGATTGCGGATTATTTTCCCGTTTTTCAATTCATAGCGCTTTTAATACTTTATACTGAGCTAATCCGCTGCTAGCATGTGTGTTTTGAGCCAAACAAGATGAGGAATAATATGCAGGAGAGCAAAATCTCCCGTTCAGGGCATCGATTTCAAAAAAAGAATCCTAATTAATTAAGCTTCTTCAGGTTTAAAAAAAACTTTGATTATATCATATCACCTATTATGCATTTCTATTTTTTTAACTCTTTTGCTGGTTCATACGCGATTTAAGATGCGATGAAAATAGTTGTCGGTAAGAAGAAAGCCACTGAAAAAGCCACAATTTGCAGACATAATGAACTCCACAGGGGGCTACATTAATGCGGTTATCGAAAAGCAAAAACATTTTTCCGGAATGCTCCAACTACGTGTTTCGGGTGCAAAGCACGCCGTCATCGGGTTTCACATTGCAAGCCAGACTAAGTTGGATTTTTCGCTTTCCTCAAGCATTTTAAGTTTTTTAACTTCTTCCTCTATAAATCATTTCCAATTATTTCAGTTTCCATTAAAAGACAATTTATTTTTCGTTATTTTTTTTCTTTACGATTTAGTTAACCAAATTATTGTAATTTCATATAATTGTTCACATTCGGCGTTTTTAAATCTGATTTAAGGTCTACGGATTTTAATTCATTTTTAACGTTAAATTGGCAGTTATTGAACGAAAATTATGAGTTACCATGTGTTACACTTTCCGAGGAATTTAGTATTAATTAATACGTTAGTGTTGGGTCTTAAATTAAAAATTTAGGAAATGATTGGCAAATAGAAGTGTTAATATTGCACTTCGAAGTATAAGAAATTATGACAAATTACCGTATTAATTTATTACTTCGTCCTCATTCTCCGTTAGCTGACTAGTAATAGCATCAACGCACGGCAAGCATGTTATCGACAATCTCCTCCGTAGGTTTTACAAATTTATGCATCCATAATTTATATCACGTTGAAGTGTAACAATTAATCATACCTATCGATATTCTCGTGTCTTTAAATTTCATTAACTTCGTTTCCATTCGAAATATTCATCACTTTTGTAATAGAATTATATGGAAAACGTTTTTTTTGAAGCAAAAATTTGGCGAGGCCTCGCAAATCCATAAAAATCGATTATTAATGGCTTTTTCTTGCAAACCTATTTGCCTGAAATAAATGCTAGAGATCGTCCGAAGGTTCACAACGCAAAAGGTTTTATATTTTTTCTAAAATTAAATTCGAAATAACAAAATTTTTTATCATAAATGAATAAATTTATATTGGAGAAATTATGTTTTCCTGCTTGATGATGGAAAAATCACAATTGTTCGTTCCACAAAGGGATTTGTTTTTGGACCTGTCGCCTTTAGCTCTAATTCAGCACCGATGAATTCGAATTTATGATTTTCCTATTGAGTTTAAAAACATTTTGAATTATTATACAATAAATTAAAATTATTTGTTTTGGATATTGACAGAATATTTTACTTAAAATTTTACCATAAATGAAATATTATATGATGATTGCATCTCTAACCGATGTCTAACATAAGTTACTTTAGAAAATTATTTAGCCAAAATAAATTTTGGATTATTAATTTTAAAACTTAGTTAACTGAATTGCTTTTAAAGGTAAATTCAAAAGACTTTCGACATTCAAAATATTTTAAATCTGTAACTAAACTCCAGTTTCTCATTTCTAGTTACAATTAAGTATATTCAGATATCCAAGAGAGTACTCACGTACACTAAAAAAGTAATAATTTTTCAGCTTTATTTAATTATTGCTGTAAAAGTCTGCGAGTGAAACAGGCGACAAAATGGTCTCTTTCACATATTCTTCACAGGTGAGGTCGCCTTTTCTGTCAAAACGATCGCCTTTTTATTCTGTACGCTATAAAAGACAATTTTTATTGATTGAACTTACGACTTCACGTAAATAAATGAGCTCAAAAAAATTATTTTGTCTCATTTATAAATTATTTTATTTTTGTTGCGGATCATCTCAAATGGAACGGAGCATTGAATGGCAATCGGATTTGGTTATGGCCAGACGATTGCATTTACTTTTCTGTAAATCCTTTCAGAAAAAGTGTAATTTATACAAAACTTTCATAAAGGAACCGCTCATCTTTGTCCCAGAAGAAAGTATCTCCAATTTTTCGATTTCACCACTCGAAAGAGTGACCACTATCTGCGGTCTAATTGCTGCAATTCACGCAATGTGTCCTCATCCTTAACAGCAAAAGAGCAAAGTCATCGAATATTGATGAGATGATACTGGATAAATTTGTCTATCACTTGAGATAAATAGACAAGCACCTTTTTGTCGTGAGAACTATGAGCTTACAACACAATCTATGATTAGACGCACATAATTGTTATTTGTTGCATTTAAACTGAAAATAATAAAGAAGGATCGTTCAAGATCAAAATACAAAGTGGAAGCGTCAAGATTTCAGTAAAAATATTACTCCTCTGGTTTGACAGATTTAATATCATTAATATAATAAAAGAAATGCGTGACGAAATAAATTATTCATTCCATTCACAGATAAATATTTATATACGAGAAATATCAGCATCTGAAAGTTGCTTAAAGTTTCATTAATAATAAGTGTGCTTATCATTTTCACTATCACGTTCACGCGACAACAATTGAAAAAAAAGTTAATTGAAAATAAGATTGTGTAAATATTTTTGTTGTAATAGATGAATGACAAGAAATTGTTGGCGGATGATTGGATAAAAATAAAACTAAGCAAATAAATCAAGAAGAAAAAACCTGTCATTTCTTCAGAAAATTAATTTTTATTGGCTTAGTTTTATTATCTTTAACAATTCCCTTTATGCATTATCTCGCAGAAAGGCACCGAGATAGATAAAATATTTTATGCTAAAAACTTACATCGACAAAAGGATTTAATTTCAAAATAAATAATTAATTTAGAAATGACGGATCAAATATTGCACTGAAAATTGGAATTTCAGATTCGAATTTGGTGCAAGCATTGTGCTCGGGGACAGGATATCTTTGTAGAAAATACAAAACAATCATCATGCCTCAACGTTTTTGAAACATTTTTATGTGAATAAAATATCACAAAATATAACGTCACATTTTGTTTTTAATATTCTCAATATTTGGATTGGTATTACTTTGATAATATTTTAGGAAAATAATATTAATTTAAACTCAAAAATTAAGATAAAATAAAATGATATAGTAAAGATTACATAGTTTTTCAGAGGTTAGATAAATAGCAAGAGTTAAAAAAATTAATAGTAAAAGAGAACCATAAAAGTATATATACATATATATAAAATATATATGGAATATATATGTAGAATATATAAATAAATGAAAAAAATTCTTCAAAACTAATAACAATTCATAAATAAAAGGAAAATAAACATTTTTGTAGAAAACAAAAAATGACTAAAAATTTTAACAATCTGGTTAATTAAAGGGTTTAATAATAAAGAACTTTAAAACGATTTGAACTGGAAAATCTCATGAGTGCGGGATATTTTTGGTGAAGTTATTTGCTAATATTTTCTAATTTCAAAATATCCAACAGCATTTCCATTATTCAAAATTTTGATAACGCCAATTTACCTTGCTATAATTTAACCAATAAAGCCAACGTTTTAATTAATTTTACGCCAATTTTTACGTTCATCGAAAAATAATGGATTGCCAGTGAAAAAAGCAATGTTTTTAAATTTATTATATCAAATGCCAGCATAGCAAACGAATAGATCTAACTGTCTCGGATATAATTGCTAAACCGGTTCAGTTATTCTTTTAATTTCTAAATTGCTGTATATCATAAGATGTCATTACTCAAACTAGTGGAACGGCAAATGACACCGCAAAAGGACAGGCAGCGAGTAGTAAAAGTATGTATCAGACAAAAAAAAAAGTGTCAGAAGAAAAATTTTTTCATGGACGAGTTAATAATTATGTGACAGTATTCAAGAAAATAGGCATGTGGAGATGTCCCATATCTCTTATGTAGAAAAATAATACTCATCAAATGGTCAATAACTATTTTCAACCATGACCCAAAACATGCGGTCGTGGTTTTTCATGGTTTCCCATTTATTCTTAAAAGTGACCACGATTCAACTTATTATCACGGCTCTGGTCAAATGTAGGCAATTCAATTACACTATATATATATATATATATATGCGTCTACTGATTCGTACAGCTTTTTTATAAAAATAATTAGCACTGAAAATTCTAAAGATTGTTTATTTCTCATCTTTTCTTAATAAAACCTTATTACCGTAAAATAATAAGTGTCTGAGAATATTCAAATGATTTTTCACGGACGAGGCTTTATTCTTTACCGCTGAAAATTTTTTAAAATTCCCAAAGATAATTTTGATTGCCTTTCAATTATTTATTAATAATTACAAAAATTGAAGTTTTTTAACAATATGGTTAATATCATTAAAAAAAAATTAGGTTTGACTGAATACCAACTTCATGAAAATCTTACTTTTTATTAGGGGTAATTTTATGAAAAAACTGAGACAGAATTTTTATGTGTTACAGAGATCTAACTTTCTTAGGAAGACATAATTTTCTTATGTCCCACTTCAAGTTTTTCTACTGCAGATTTCATTTTGAAAATTAATTTGATACTTCAAATGAATGCAATTATCAGGTTCAATTAAGACGGGATGATTTTCGTGATTCGTGATCGTTTCGTTCATGTTGCTCTGAGCATGATCATTTCGCTCTTCTCGTACCAAAATTTTTAAAAACTGAATTTTTTTTACAAAAGGAAACAATAAAAAATGTGTTTTACCAAAGTCAATTATGTTTCAGCAATAAATATTCACGATCGGTGTGCGTTGAATTTGCTTAATTCTCCTTAAAATTAATCCTTTAATTATCATCGTGAGAAAACCTTAAACCAATAACCTTTGTTTTACACCAGAACCAATCACAAAATACAATTCAGCATTGTTTTATGAAAGACTTCATGCTATGATCGGAGATCTTAGCAAAAAAGCTAAGAAAGTTAGTCATTATATTTTAAATACATTTCAATGATATATATATTTTTTTTTCAAAACTATATAATATAAAAACTATTTACTTTAGTTGGTCATTACTTTCTGATTCACGTTATAAGCAGATAATATTTAAAAAATATATATATATACTTTTTTCTAAACAATATTTGAAAACGGAATTTTCCTGCAATTCAACAATTTTATTGCAGTTTTTCCATACTTTGAACTAACGTCGCACTAAAATTGAACGATAAATCAAATTGGTTTTTTGCATTCAAGACCGTGTATGGTTTTCAGAAGCATCCGAATCGTCGTTTAGGTTAAAATTCAGTTTGATGCTTTCAAATTTTTCAGCTTCAAAAATGTTTTAAGGAATTTGTTTTTATTAAAAATATTTCATACAATTATCTTTATTTTACGCGTATATATATATATATTCATATATTATTTTTATTTTATCTATATTTTATTTCATTAAATTATCTTTATTTCAGATAGCCAAGCTTCAAGAGAAAAAATTTAATCTCGTTTAGCTTTGCGGCAACAATTTTAAGTCAATATCCCTTCGCGTGTATTTTTCTCTCGAAAAGAAATATGAATCATATAGAAAATAAGCAACATGAAGACGCAACGCATTTGATTTAAAATTAATTTTAAATTTATCGCAATCGTTATTTCACTTTCAGTTACAATTTTTTGAAAATGCTGAGGCAGGCGAGTTTTTTTAATAATTTATAACAGCATTTATGTCGCACGAGCAGGGGTGCATAATAATAAAGATTAAGTTCTTTAGAATTTTCCGGATATTTTCTTAAACCCACGTCCGGTTGCTGTTACCCGCTCTTCTAACCCAATGCAGGCTCCACGGCTCCTTGACCCAACGCGATGAACCTGGTCCAAGTCCCCTTTCAAATTCGCAGGTATGAACCCACCTTTTGGCACAATGCTCCGCTCTCGCCCTTCCCACCTCCCTTTGCCTTCGTCGTAGCGACCCTTCTTAACGCATCTATTGAAAATGGATTTTCTGACCGATAAAATAAATATGTTCATGGAGATTTTTCGGAAGGAAAGTTTTTTTAAAAAAAAAAAAAAAACATAATATTTATCTGGTGTTCCATGCCAGAATGATCAGAGTGAGAAGAAAAAAATAATTCTTTTGTTTTACTTTTTGAATGATTTTATACAACGCGATATTTTATTTCAAATATAAGAAGATATGTTCGACCCATAAAATAACATGGAAAAATAAATAAAAATTGCCACAGCATGCATATAAAAGTAAAAGTCACAAATTACATAAAATTTAGATTTTTCTGAAAGTATGGGTCCAATTTAAAAGAAGAAAAAAAAAAAGAAAAAGCAGAAAACTTGGTGGTGGTGGCAAAATAAAAAATTCAAGTTCGAGGTTAATCTATATGAATTACCACTACTCCACAGTTTGACCCACAAGAACGAACTCAGGATCATATAAGCTAGGATCAACACTCCTACCAGCTTATTATTTTATGTAAGACCATTCCGTTAACTGGTCAAGAATAGACACTCTTTTTATTTTGTTATGTGCTAAGAAGTGCGTGATAAAAAAAAAAAAATGTTGAAAATTTGCATGATTGTGGCATTCTTGTCGAATTCATGTTTTGCGGGTCCGTTGGAAAGCGTTGCTTTGCGAGTGCAATCTCCGAGCGATGGACAGGAAAAGGTTGCAAATCCTTCGATGGGGAAGAGCGTGATTTCCATTTCAGCTGCACAAGAACATAAGGTATGGTATCTTCTAAAAATATACATTCAAAGACCATTTACAAGAATTTCGTCATTTACGAGGACACCGTTCCTCATGCATTGCCATAACCAATTTAAAAAAAAAAAAAAAAATCTGATGTCATGTTAATTGTTATCGGCATCAAAATGTCCGAATATTGTGCCTCATTCATCGGTTCTGTCAGAATCTGCCTGCATACATACACGCACATACAAAGCAAATAACAGGCGAAATACCTAGAGATACCACCATCAAACCGTCGGCGAATGTCTTCAGATGCTTAAAGAATAAAAATTTGAACAATGAGGTTGCTAAACTGTTAAAGCGATGAAGCTGTCTTTGCGAGTTTAAAACAGAAACAAAAGTTGGAAGCATTTACTTAACTCTTCAAAGCGGTTCATCCGTAACAAAGAATAAAGAAAAAGAACAAAAAACCAGAAATGGGAGTTTATGAAGAGACCGAAGCTCGTTGCAAAGCTTTGTCGAGTTGCTTTAAGCTCGGGTGGGATTTGCATGGGTAGCGAGTGCCGCAATTATTTCGCGTCGTGGAAAGGGCGGGTGACTGCCGAATTCAGGAAAATTCCGTTCGGAAATGTTAGCCGACTCCCTGGAGGAAACGTGAGACGTGGCCCAGGGAACAATGGCCCAGTGCCCCGCGACACCATTCGCAATTGTCAATTTGATTTTTATTGTTTACGTCGTGGCGGGTCTTCCCTGCGGCTTTTTGCTCTCCGGCGGGGAGCCGAACGACAGACGGACCTGTTTTGGGCTGAACAAACCGTCTCGCACCTTTTTCGGGTGCCGATGTTGGCCTTCTTAGGGCCACATTTCTCGAACTCTGTTTTCGTCCCTTAATTACCGTATAATTACTAAAAGTATCGCAAATTTTATAAGTTTTAACATTGTCAAACGTTTTTTTAACATGCATTTGCTCAGTAAAATCTCCACGGTCGCTTAATTTCATTCTCGCCGTGTTTTTCTCTTGGTTTTTTTTCTCAATCAAAAGCAGCGCGTTTTCCCTAATTCTCTCCAATGTTTAATTTATGCCCTATGTGCATATCCCGTGGTCCGTAACTGAAAATTAGAGATGTCACACTGCTTTCGGCGTCCCGTGAAAAAAACTTTAAAAAAAAAAAAAATTAACGCGCGCCGGTTTAGAAATGATCTCCCAGGGCCAAACGCTCTGAAAATGCATGTAAAATTTTTAATAACATCTAAAAACACTCTGAAAAATAAGGAGAAGCGCATTAAATTAAATATATGCAAAGAAATTGATACCGCAGTTAGGGTTAAGCTTTTATACACTTTCGAAATTCCCCTTTCATTTAAACGGGGTTGAACATGTTTATGTTTCAAGAAATTTATACAGCAGTATTAAAATATCCAGATGTATGGTTTTTCGGTAAAGAATTAACTAATCGCTCCCTGTCGAGAAGCACCGTTTTCGACGGCATCTGGTTTTCCTTTTGCTGCAGACAGCCTCACTGCAGAAAAATTTTGAGGAAAATTATTTTTTTTTCATCAAATTCCATCAGTTTAAGCTGGAACGTATTTTTTTTTTTTTTTTTTTTTTTATTACGCCTTAAATTTTCCCAGTTTCCAATTACTCGCATTACTGTGTGACAGGCTCCGAGCGCATACGAAGGAAGCACCAATCGAACGTGAAATAAGAGCTTGGTCACATGCCCTCCTTTGTGGAAACCGGATTGCATACAAAGGGAATAGCAATGGATGAGGCAGTTTACATGCCCAAAATGTGATTACGGTCATTTGCGTCAGTGTTTAGGAAAAAAGTGAATGCCCTACTCTCACCGGTATCCTCTGAACCGAAAGAATGAAAGCAAAAAAGAATTAGATTTCTGCATTTTCAAATTGATGCCGAATACGTGAGCGAATGATAATTCATCTGAAAACCGCAAAAAAGAAATGTGACCCGGGGCCATTTTTACCTATCTTTGTAAAATAAAATTCCTCAAAAATGATGGGAAAAATTTAGTTCGTGATATGCCAGGCATGCCATCACGACGCAAAATGCACCGTCCGGCATCTGAAAAGTGTAACGGGGTATCCAGTGCAATGTCGGCGACACGTATCGCGATCGCGGAAGGTAAACGAGGCCGCAGCAACAGCAATGCTCGGGGTGCCGAAACCAACGGCGAAGATCAATTTTTAACCTCAGCCTTTATGTGCTTAAAACCGTGGAATTCGTCGGAGCGGAATTGCTGTTGCTTTCGGCTTCAGCCGAATGGAGCGGCCAAGTGCGAATTTTTTTTTTTCTTTTTTTTTGACGTTTCGATGTTATTTTTCTTCCAGGGACGAGTCCCCGACGAAACCCTCAGCGGTGGCGGATACGCGAGGGAAAATGATCTGAAGTACTTTGACAAGATCGAAGAATCCCTCGTTCGCAAGCTAAACGGCAAGTGCGCCCAGAAGGATTCGTCATCATGTGCAATGCTTAAACTCGTCGTGTACGTGAACCGTTTGCTTAAGAAAGCAAATATAGATGTGGCGGAAAACGTTGAAATTACCCAAACTTCGCCGGTCTTGCAATCCACGGGTAATTCTAAACGAATTTCTTAAAATAAATTTTGCATGTATGCCAAATGAGCTTAGCGGGGTGCTACCTCGAATCCAAAATTTTTCCCCCGGGGGTGGGTTCCGACGTGCCTGACGCGACTTAAAAAGTGATTTTTTGCCCCGATCTCCTTGCATCGGACGCGGTGTCCATTTTGTGTCATCAAGTAAAGTGAAAGAGACGAAAAATGAATTACATAAAATTTCAGATCTGAGTCTGAAGGAGATATCGGAAAAATTGAACGAATTAGGATCCCTGGGAAAAAAAAAGATCCTCCATAAAGGAAGTCACAATACTTTTTAGAATGTCTCCAGGTCGCGAAACTCGAATGTAGCACCACTGCCCGTTTTCCGGTTGAAATTTTCGCCTTTTCTTCCAGCGTTCGCATACCGATACCTTGTCACTTCCGGATAATTCATCGGCCCGTGTTTCATTACGATTTTATGCGATATGCAATATAAAATATACATATATATTGTGCGCCGTTCGTTGTGTTTGATATGTCACATGTAGAGTATCGTAGAACGTGCGATGCCAATATATGTAAAACAAATACGTAATCCATGAAGCATCGAATTATCTTTATGAATTTCAGAAGATTTACCGAGATCCGTTTCACAAGAATCCGACGAATCTCAAATGGCCGATCTCATATCAGCAAAACTTCTTTCTTTTGTCCGCTCCAGGGCACTTCGACTTCGACTGTTACCGACGACGGAGGCAGTGATCACTTCCAACCCCGATTCCGATGGGAATCTCAATTTGGGGATGAGCATTCGAAAAGTCAGCGATATCGAAGAGGGTTTGCTTTCAGCACTTATTTATAAATATTTCATAAATTTAAACGACGTAAAAAAAAAAAAAAAAAAAAAAGAAAAAAATTTCTCTTTTCAACGTTCGGTTGTTAATCTTTTCAGGTAGGGGCAAGCAGAAGCACATGGGAGGACTCCTGGCGGCCATGGTCATGAAAATGGGCATGCTTACCGCCCTTGCATTCAAGGGCCTCGTTCTTCTCGTCGGAAAGGCTCTCCTCGTTTCGAAGATAGCCCTTCTTTTAGCCGCAATCCTCGGACTGAAGAAGCTTTTCACCCAGCAGCAGAAGCATGTGACTTACGAGGTCTGTCGTCCCCTTTGCCGGACGCCCAAGCCCTCGAGCGTAAAGACTCTAACGCATCGCGAATTTCCGCTTTCCGGTTGCAGGTCGTAGCTCAGCCTCACCACTCGCATTCACACGTTGAACACATAGACCACGGGCACAGCGGCGGCGGCGGCGGCGGCGGCGGACACGATTCCTACAGCTCAGGCTGGGGAAGAAGTTCAGATTATGCGAGAGGCGACGGACATCTGATGGCCTACCGTGGCTACGTACCGAGACAATAACTCGGAAAAACAGATTTTCGACAGAGTTATTTAAGAGGTAACAGCAACATGCTTGGGAATGAAAAATTGACGAAGAATATTGCGGCTTTCGTTGTAATATTCACGGAAATTTTTAATATTTTTCAGTTTCTTCCAGGTTTTAGGCGCGGTTAAAATTTACTGGAACTGAATCTCGATTGAAAATTCTGAATCAGAAGAACTGACGAACAAAGCAGAACCGCGGGAAAACTAAAGTCGCTCTATGCTGAGAGCGACAAATATTACGAAGATACGAAGCCAAAGAGAAAAAAATCATTCATTATTTATTTATTTACATTATTCTTTATTTATTAATAGCGACGGAGCGGTAAAGACTTAATTAGATGCTGAAGTAGATGGTTCTTTTATTGCAGCGTATCTATTGCGTATTATTTAACGTGTAAACATTCTGCCACGCTGCTATATAAACTTATTTACGGTATAAGGCGAGCTAATCAGATAAATACTGGTTTTAAATTGCTCAAGGGTGGTAAATAAAATGAATCGTGGTAATAGAGAAATCTCGGGAGTTAATTTAAAAAAATGAATATTTTTATATCACATTCTTATTATTTTTTTGTCAAACATTATAATTTATAATTACTTTTTGCATTTGGAACTCATTTTTAAGAAGTTTATTCGAATATTATTAATATATCATCATATTATATTCAATATAAAACCTAAAGAATGTTTTGAATTCAGATGAATTCTATATGTTTGCTTTTACGGAGTTATCTTTGGTTACGCTAAGTTTTCAAATTTCGCATTAATTTGAAATATTTTAATCTGTCCATTGTAGCTTTGTTATTTGGGGGGGGG